>KI920034.1:24828-43536 GCA_000473525.2 Anopheles melas | reverse complement strand
AAAACCACACACAAAACTAATCTGCGATTTCAGCCTCAAAGCTAGAATAAGATTCGAGTACCTGTTCGAAAAAAATGTCAAAACTAGGTCGTGTTTTCATTAATGGCAAGGTGCATTAAAGAGATCAGGTGGTGAAATGTAAAATCAAAGTTTATGAGGACCAAGTGGTTTCGTCCCGTATAGTTTAACAAATAATTTCTGAATCAAAAAAGCTCTTTTTGACAAAACGGATGAAATGAATTAGGAACGGATAGGAACGGATCGTTTTTCTTACAATCAAATACATAGCAGACATTGGTCTCCCAATCGAAGATGTTCTATCGAAACAAAGATGGATGTTAGATCGTTCAGATTTGATTTGAACGGACTAGGGTCTAATGTCTGCTACAAATATACTTATCTGTATGATTTAAAATAAGAACAATAAGTAACTACAAAGAACTAGTCAAATTCTTTGGAGCTCTATTACATGCGCAATAATTCAATTCATAGCAGCTTTGATCTATTGATATCTTAGTGGAATATACCTCCCTCCTGTTCAAACGCTAATCAAAAGTGTTTAAATTGCCAATCTACTGAAAAACGACAAAAGCTTCGTCACGGATGGCAGACAAATTGGTCCGGGCAGGCTCTAAACATTCCTTTCCACACAGTCCCAAACCCGTTCAAAGAACTAAAACAAAGCCACTTAACGAGAGAGAGAAAAAAAAAGCGAACCCATTCCAGTGTATCAAAGGGTGCTCAGCCCAAGGGTGCGTGTACCGTTGGCCACTAGCCGCTCAGCTGGAAAACCAAAAGCTAACGCCATAAACCCAGGGCTAAAAATTGAAAAATGAATGCTTACTTCCAAGCTTACTACCACCCTCACGTCCAACATCCTACCAGTGCTTAATTAGTTCACCATGGCGACACGGTTCGGTGGAGAAATTATCCGGTTCCAGATTACCAGAGAGACTGTTTTGAAAAAAGAAAACCTCGGTGGTCCATGTGACGGGGACGGTAGGGAGTGGCATTCTGTGTGAATGTGATCCTTTGCGTTTCGTTTCCTGCCTTCGTGAGTTTGTTGCTATTGTCGTTGAGGGTAGGGGACGACGAGCGCAATGAAAACTCTTCCCACACGAGCCTAAACGTACGAGCAGGCCAAACGAAGCGTGTAAACCTTGGCCAGGCACAGTTATCGACCCCCTGTTGAAGCCTCCGGGGCAGTTGTACGGGGAAGGAGTTCCACGGAAAGCACTACACCTCATCATCCTCATCGTCATCATCATCATGATCATCCCCAGCCAGTGCCATATCCACACTTACACGCGTGTAGGAAGTCCGGGAGGAATGTCGGGCGAATAGCTTTGCAAATTGTAGCACCAGCGCCATACCACCCTCCATACCAACTGCATTTATAGTTTCACCGTGCCGAGGCAAAGGAACCTAATCCCGGCCTCGTTTTGAATGTTATCCCCGAAGCTCTTAATCCGCACGCCTACACACAGTGCCAGCTCTATTTAACCCACTCCAGCTCTAAAACTGTGGCTTGAGCTTTGCCAAGAAGAGAAACGTGGGAAAGAGCGGGCAAGAGAGATGCGAGTAAAAAAAACCACACACCACTCCACGTTCCATCGTTGCTAGAGTCGTACCGACGCATCCCAGAGCCATTTCGCAAAAAACGTTCCCAACGGTGACGTGAGACAATACAATTTTAATGAGCTTTCAGCTTTTCGGTCGTTTCGGTCGCGACCGTTTCCTTTTGAAATGAGCAGAAAGAAAGAGAGCAGAGGGGCTATGCTCGTGAGCCGGGAGTTTTACAGCTAAGAACGCGCGCTGGTCGAGGAGCTCGAGCAAGGGAGAAGTTTGCAAAAGCAGCGGTAACATGTCGCCTTGTCACTCTCGAGAGCGTGTCATTTCAGCAAAACCAAGTCATCATTTCGTCAACCGAGACCAACGGGCCCGTTCGTAACTTGGGCCCAGTTTTATGGGAGGGCAATTCACGAAAGTTCTGATGTTTTGTTTTTTATTTTATTTTTTGCCATTCCCTTCAAACCTCCGCTGGGGCTTTCCATTGTCCACTTTGTCAATTTGTTTACCGGCTTGTGGTGGTACCGGCCCATCGTGTATTACAGCGGCCGTGATTTTTTAATTAGGATTATTCTCCACTTCCATTATAATTTCATCAAACCGAGTACCGAGCGAAGAGCGGAGTTTGCGACCTGCTCTTAAGTTTATTGCTGCTTTGTTGAGTGCGTGTGCTTGTTTTTTTTCTGGCGACCATCAAGCGAAGACATCATCTCCATCGTCCAACCGAAAACATGATGACTTTCTCCATCCGGGAATAGTCACGGAAATTGTGACGAATGACTGGCTCCGTCCACATGTCAGAGAACGAGCAAACGGGACGAGACTGCATCAGTTACGCTGCTTCTTGGGACATTCTCGGTGAAGCTTTCCACTTCTCTTTGATGAGGTACTGCCTTGCTTTGTTGTACGTAAAAGTCGAAACCTTTCGCTGTGCGGAAGCGCATTCACTCAAAGGGCCACACCGACGGCACACTGGACACACAACCGGGGTTTCAGCTTAAGAGCATTGGGTCGTTTGAAGCGAAGACGCACGGCATCGCACACGGGAATTTAAAGGCGAGCGTCTCCATTGTCACCTCCAGCTTTAAGATGTACATACAACGTGCAGGCTCTGCTTTCAACTCCACTGGGCACCTTTTTGCTTGAGCAGGGACCTCGGCACTGGATCCCGGTTAGATGGGATGGAATGGATCGTATCATAAATAAACTAGATAGAAACTTGTCCCATTCTTTGGCGTCGCTTCCGGGATGGCACAACCGAGAGCCGAGTGTCATTTCTATTTTTACGACTCATGCGGCTATCCCAGCGAAACGTCCCCTGTTCCGTGCTCGAGAACACGAAACAGACACAGGATCGGAGTCTTTTCAGCCACACCAAGCACACCAACTCCACACCGCCCTCCAGCAAGGAACGGGTTTTGGGAAGATGGCAAACTATTGCGCAAGGATCTCCACCCCGTATTTTGCTTCTTCGTTGCTAGCGTAGCACGCAGGGGAGTTTTTGAATACAATTGTTGTCGTTCTTCTATCATCATCGGCACCAGCAGCAACCCAACCTGCTGGCCTCAGCTGTCCCTTTCGGTGTAGCTTCATCCATGCAAAACCCGGCTGGCCTGCTGTGCGCTATATCTCTTGCAAGGTTACGTTCTAAAGGATGGCACACGAGCGAGCGCGTACCTCCAGGAAGTCACACCCGGAAAGTCCGGACAACGGGTTTTCTAGTTCAGAGCTTTTGAATGGAGTGGAAGGCGAGTGGAGTGGTTGAGAGGGGCGAGGGAGTGAGTAAATGATTGTTATTATTATTTCAACACCTTTCGCACGAATAATGACGCACTAAGCGTTGAGCGGAGGCGTGGGACTTTTATGCGATTTTATACGCCCGGTATAGCTGGTGCTGGTGTAGGGCAATGGATGGGCGGGGACAGTAGAAACGTGGGTGGGCGCTCGCATCTGCAGCAGACAGTTATGAAGACTCTTTCCGTGTCCAACCGGCGCTTGGAATGGCCGGTCGGGTGGTCCAGAACGAAAGTAGTTTGTCGCGTTCGGAAAGGGACGCGGCCTCGATTCATTCTTTCAACATGCACAAAAGCAAGAATTGCTCTATGTTGTTGGTATATTTAGGAGCAAATTCAATCAAATTTGGGTACAGCTAGTACATTGAAAGCTTTAAATAAATTTAAAAAAAATCACGACTTTTGTTATATGGTTTGATAATTACTATTTTTATTTTATTTTTCGTAGTTTTGTATACGATTTCATCCTGTTGTTGTTTTACCTTCTTGATAGCAAGTCAGAAATTCTGAGCATTTTACCAATATGATTTTTTAGTCGATTGTTGCGAAACTAGTGCAAATGTTTTGTCGATTGTGTGCATTTTTGTACCTACCGCACTGAGTAACTTGTTCATGATTTAAAGCTTTCTTGTTCTTGAACTTTTATAATACATCAACACATGAATCGATTTATTTTAATGCTAGACATCCACTATTCAAAATGTCTAAAAAGGGCATGGAGACGCCTGGTTGTTGCCTAAAATAATAATAAAAATTGTAAATTTTATCCCTTTTTTGATGGTAAAATGCCTTTGTGACGTTAACGTTTTAAAAAGGGCATTATGATTATCTTTTTTTATTTACTTCCTAAATTCATACAACATAGATCCCACCATCCACCAACTACCAAACTCTTCCCACCGATTTAACTCTTGCTGATGTTTAATTACGCTCCAGCTTTGCCACATGCGTAAAGTTAGACAAACAAAAAGCAAACCAGTTCTAAAAATAGCTAAATCATGATGGATCATCGTAATTGTGCGGAAAGTTAAGATTATCTTTCCGAAATTGGAGACAGCAGGGCATAAATACTTTTTGGGATGCATTGTTTGCCAAGCGTAGCACACAGCAAAAAAGAGTGTAAACCTCCGCCACCACCGATTGAAAACTTAAAAGCTGTAAAGCTGCAAAAAGATGGCAACAATCTCCTTGCTGGTTGCAGTCACACAACAACAGCAACAAAAAGTTCACCAGCCTGATGAGGGTCATTAGGTAATTCAAATAAAACAGCCCGCGAGCGAAATGGAGCTCAGTTTTCTTTTTAAGTATCTTTCCTCTTCAAAGACGCAAGGCACACCAGCCATCCAGGACCCAAAACAGAAAATAAAAACAGCAGACGAAAGGCAACACAAGAATAGCTCACACCCTGTCCACGGCGGATTGAATGTCCACTTTTGGCTTTCAGCAAGCTACATGCACCGTGAGTCGGTGAATGGATAACGCAAAAAAGGGCCGGTGAAAGAAGCAGCAAAATTAATTAGAAAAGTTTTTGCCTTTTCCACCACGTCTTACAATCAGCAGCGTGGAGTAGTGATCATGGAGGGGAGGGCAAATAGGGAACAGCAAAAAGAAAAAAAGCCCCATCCCAACCTTCTGACCAGTTCAATGGCACTGTTCCTTTGGCTTTCGTGCTACGTGCGGTGCGAAGGAGCGGAATGAATGAATTGCACGTTCATTGCACGGACGTCATCGCTCGATTGCGAATCTTGCACATGGGATTTTCGCCTTCAGCACTGCGCAGTGTTTTATGCGATAAGGAAGAAACAGCAACTACCTGGCACTTCGCACTGGCAGGGAAGACAAAAAGTAAACAACCACATCGGTATCGGGGTACGTATGCATATTTTTGCACCAAACGAGCTTCTACTGCTACATCAAGGCAACGCCTCTCGGTGTATGCTGATCGAAGCAAGGGGCACATCTAGACCTTGGCCTCGGGTTTGCCGTTTGTGTTGGTTGTGTGTTGGTGGGAACTTACTTTCAGGCCCAGGGATTGTTTACAAAGTTCCGTTTGAATCGTTGAATTTTTCGAAGCAATTAACATATTTTTGCATTTTAAACTGTTTGTACTTTGCCCCATCTGAGCGGCATAGAAGATGGTTGAAATGTTAATGCACTACCTCTGGGAGGGAAAAACAAAGCTCTGTTTTCACCCCGGAGGCACTCGAGTGGGACATGAAACACACTGTCAGAAACTGTCGGCAGAAACAGTTTCATCGACGAAACAACTTCATAACATAGCAATAACACGGTAACAATGAATTGGCAAACTATTTTCTGCACACTTCAAAGCATAAGCAAACTATTTCCATAACCATCGTTTGCCGCTCTTCAGAAGCCTTACAGTACACGTCCTTAAGGTCTGTTCCCGGCCACGCTCGTGCGCTCTAATCTAATTAAACATTCCTTCACGCTCAAACAGTTGGACGGAATGAACACATTTGCCAGCTGGTTCGCTGAAAAAGGGGGCATGAATCTTCAGAAATAACTTGGCCCTAAGAAACAGCCCCCGTAAGATGGACAGAGTCACCATTCCTGTTGACAAAGGCAGGGATGGCCCTGCGGTTCAAAAGTCACTGACAAAATCACGTGGTAATGATAGCACCGCCTACAGTTGTGGTGGTGAGGCATTTGTACTGGGAACTTTTGCTTCTTTTTGCCCTCCAAACATCCAGTTTGAGTCGCAAACAGCTGGTGGCAACTGATGAATTCACAAAACACCAGGCGTCTCCATATTTAGCGGCTGGACCAAAGGGGACACTTTTTTACGTTTTTCTTCATTTTGAGGTTCTTCAGGTTTAATTCCAAGTTCTATGAAAATAAACAATTGGCAATTGAGATCTACTAAAACAAATAAATAAATCAAACTCAAAACATTTAAATGAAGGTTTTTCAATGGAGAAACGAATATAATGTCAAAATGTCAAACATTGCAACGACATAGCTGTTGTTTGAAATAATTTCACCCCATTTATCGTTCTGTAGATTTATGCTTTCTTCAAAGCGATCCTGTCTGATTTCTAGCAAGCAACATCAGAAAGACCAATGATGACACCTTCAAACCGAATGAACCAAACCTGGTAAGAATCCTCGCGACAGCAACAGACGGTTCGATGGTACAGATGTTTCGTGCCCCTGTGTATGCTGGAAGCTTGCGAGCGACGCGAAACATCGGCTTCAAAAGATGGAGCGCATGCGTTCATGAAAGCCTTTTCCAGGGCAAACGAAAAAAGGACTCAGTTACACGTTTCTTCAAACTTTTCACGTCCCAACAGATCTTGATCCGTTTGCTTCCGTGTGTATGTGTTCTGTTGACAAGCCGTACGCGTTTTCCACAAACAAACGCATCCCTACAATATGTTACCAGTGGAAATACACGCACACACGCACAGGAAAGAATGCCACCAGACCATTGAGCTTGCGGGAACAACACAGCAAGAGTGATGCTTTCGGTGCCTGCTCTTTGACTGTCTTTATTTATTATGGCGCCACATTGTAGCCGCTCGGAAATACGAACGCGTTGCGTTATTAATTCACAAAATGGCCAATGTGTGAAAGCGACGATCCCGATCCCGTCGGTTGCAAGTAGAGATAGCAAACAGGGTAGAGTGTGTTCCGGAGCTTCGCATTTCCCCAGGCGCATTTGGAGGGGCGTTTGCTGCGTGGCTAATGGTTTCACCGCGTGCCGAGTGATTTGTACGTTCGGTTATTGGTGACGTTCCGTTGTGGGGTCATTATTTGTTCTATTCAATCGCACAAATGTGTTGGGTTTTTTTGGGCTTTTTTGTATTGCAATGAGCGAAATTGGATGCATTGTGTACAGTGATAGCATACATTTAGGGTGGTTGGAAATAAATTGGAAGCAGATGAAGCATTTAGAGAGCACCGAATAGTGATGTGTTCTTTGGAGTCGGAGTCGTCCCGAGTCGTTCGGAGTCGTTCAGAGTCGCTCAGAGTCGTTGGGAGTTTGGAGTCTTCCGGAGTCGACGCCGACTCCAACCGATTTCGGACGACTCCGAAAGACTCCGGACGATTTTAATCGACTCCGGAAGACTCCGAACAACTCTAATCGGCTCTGGATGACTCCAGACGACTCCGGATGACTCCGGCTCCCAAAGACTACGGCCGACTTCGGACGACTCCATAAGACTCCGGACGACTCTGGATGTCTCCGAATCCGAATGTCTTCGATTTCGGATGTTTGCGACTCCGGTCTTGTTCGAACCAATCTGAACGATTCCGAACGACTTTAGATAATGCTGGGCCGTATCTACCTTCTGGAATAGATTCCGAAATTATGGGAGTTAGATCGGAGTTGACTGCGGATTATATCTTAACCTTCCTGTTCTGTTTAAATCCGAATACCTTCCCGTTCTATTTAAATTTCAAAGCATAACTACTAATTTTATGAACCACTAACACTACCAACATATCTTTTACTAAGAACATGACTTAAAATTCTTCACGCATGCTGCTAATTGATCGATTTCGATGGCATTAAAACACCAGCAGACTTAAAATTTTATGACCAAACCTCAACCACAACAAGCTCCGCTCAGTGTAGTAAAGTGATGTACACACTTACACTTGTTAAACATTTATGATATTTTTTCTTCCCTCTCCCTAGCCTGTGCGTTCGTGCCTGTTGTGGATACAAAACGAAACCAAAAATAAACCTCCATAAAGCTTCCCGGGCACGCGCTCATTCAGCGTGGTCGCCTCCAATTAGTATTCATCGAACGTACCACCCTACCAAACGTATTTCCTTTTTTTTCGCTTCCTTTCTTCAAACCACCTCCCATCGGTTGTGATTCACCAGACGTACGCGCCTACCCCCACCAATACTTTCCCAGGCTGGTAAAGCCTCCTTTGTGATTGAAGAAGGATGTGTGTGTGTGTGTGTGTGTATGTGTGTGTGTGTGGGGGGTTCTCTCCTGAGAAGTGTGTTCGATTTTTCCTCCCGTCTATGGCCCTTATTCCAATGCTTGACGTTTGGTTGTGGAGCGCGTAACGTGAAAATAAAAACGCATCCGCCCCGCAGATGCCACTCGTTCGCATCTTTCGCCTGAAGGATCTTCTCCTCGGAGTGCCATATTTTAATTGAATGAAGCAAAATCAATAACGAACGGGAGGCCCCGTAATTCCGTACCCTTTCCGGGCTGTTCCGGCCGAAGGGCGTCACTAACGCGTCCCCGGTCGTTTCCTCGTTCCGCATTGAGCTCGTAGAGAAGCGAGTGACTCCACTTGACACAGGCCTTCTCAGTCGGTGGGATGAAAAGAAACGCCCTATGCAGTGGCATTTTTTTATGCAGTCATCCGAGATTTTGCTTACACTTTCCGTGCCGGAACAGTGAGGCAAGTGTTTGCCCAGTGCTCGATGTGGATAGCCCGTTTTCGCTCACGGTCGGGGTTTGGTCAATTGATCCTTCAGTACATGCGACTCTTGCAGCAGCTACAACACACACACATACTTTTCTGTGCAACATCTTGCGAGAGTTTTGCAACTAACGAGCAGCAGCGCTGGTACTTCAACTGATTTCTCGTTGAACCCGCTCCCCAAGCTCTGTGTCGCTTTCACAAAAGCCGAGCGTCATAAAACCAGTCCACAAAACACCGAGCTTCGCGTCCGAGTGGCACCGGGAGTCGGGAGCACGACTAATTGAAGGATCTGCTGTCACTCGGTACGACACTTTCCGCACACGGCAATGGAGTGTTCTGTGGGAGAAGACTGAAAGCAACCGCACACCCTTCGCAAACCCGCCCGGTTGCAGGGAATGGCAGGCGCAACGGGACTGCGGGAGTAAATTTATCACCAGGCCTTTTGCAAGAAATTGGAAACGGAACGACATTACTGTGCGTGTGTGTGTGTGTGAATAGTACGCTGTCTATAAATAGAATCAACCGCCAGGCGCAAGAAACCTGGTACACTGGAAGCCGAAAGATAAAGCCAGAGGAGGTGCGATCGAATATTCCAAAGCAACCCCCAACCCGCCTGGAAACGCGCCAAGGAGTGGTGTAAGTGCCCCTTGCCGCAACCAAAGGGGGAAGGATATTACCATTCGCGCTAGAAGCGAATGTACTGCTTCCTCCCGATCGTATGGGGAACTAGAGCAGGAAGAGTAATAAAAGCGAGAGTTCCAAATGAGTGGGAAAGAGCACGAGTGAAGAAATGCGAGAGAGAGATATGGTCGGAGAGAGAGAGAAAAATAAAATGCCAAAATACGGTTGGATTGCGTCCCAGCCACAAGGAAAGCCAATTGTTGCCTGGTTTTGCCCGAGCGGAAGCAATTCTTGTTGCCAAGGACGCGTTTGCTACCAAAATTACTGGCATACCGAAACGTGTTGCAAAAGCTTCTGCTTGTTATCTGTAGAGAGAAGGTAAATAGGGCGATGAATGGGAATGCCATGGCTTTGGTAAGTGTGGGAATGAATTGATGTATATATTTTAATCCCATTACCGGTTGACCACTTTTCATCACCATTTGTTGTGCTTAGCGCATGTTAAGCGACAAAAACTACTAAGAAAAGTAAAACTTACTGGCTACTAAGCTCTATGGTTGAGAATTTGTTATCAAATCATTTTCAGTGTAAAAAAAAGCTCTTCTTTTCAGAACAATACCAACGAACCTGCATTCAACAAGCACTAAAAATACGCCCTAAAGTATGCAATACTGCCTCTACAAAACGCTTTCTCAACGTCAACTGACAATCATTAGTGCCGACGGCGGAAATGTCAAGTTGACAGATGTCAAGCAGCTACTCACTGCTCACAGCACCTTTCAATCAAACTTTAATATTTCACCTTTTCGTACAAAAGCTTTCCAAACACCGACACAAAATTAAAGTCTAATCCCTTTGTTCACTTCCATTGTCAAAGGGATACAGCACGCTTCCTTAATTAAAATTAATGTTTCTATCAATCTTGTCAAGGGCTGCGTTTCCTTTAGATAAGAAAATTGTTTGTGCTTTTTTCATCCTGTCCAAGTCCAAAAAAAAAAAGATGTACGTTAGTGTCCTTCACGCTCACGGTGTACGATTGGCTGGAATTGTTTGCAAAGATATAGTGCTCCTAAATCGTACAAGGGCGCGTGTCGCGCGTGTTCTAGTTAATAGTTTCATTACAATTCATTTTTATTTCGTTTTTCAGCATTCTTTTCGGCCCACTTTTCTACCGGTGAGACGGAAAGAAACTCGTCCCAGTCAAAGCTACACCGTAAAGGGTCAGCAAGTCAACATGGGCGAAATTACTCAAGCAAGTCATTGGAACTTCCAACGGCTCCCTTTCCAGGGTGGCGGCTTCTGCCCGAATTCCTGACCGTCGGCAAGAATAAATTAGGAAAAAAATGTGTCTACCACGCGGTACTGCCGAGCGTAGTTTAACATTCCACGGGCTACCATTCCCGGTAGCGCGTCCGGTGCGAGGAGTTTATCGAGCAGCGGTGCCCGTCGCGTTCCAATTATGACAGTCTTTGGTTCATTTGTGCCCGTGGCTCAATTTGCCCGTCTGACTCAACTTCTCGGACGGGCGGCAAACAGGTCTTAAAATTAAGAGGCAAATGAAATTATTTCAATTTTCAACCAGTTCCGATATTCTACAAGCGTGCGACAGAAACAGCGGGCAGGTATGGTTGAAGAATTTCTGGAAGAATTTCAACGACTCAGACGATTTCAAGGATACCATTCCGGGGTTATGTCTCCTATTTAAATTAGCTTTTTTTACCAGGAAACTGGTAATAATTCTATATATTTCACCAACATTTGTGCAAACTGTTACCAAACCTCCGTTCCTTCAACATTCATTAAAACTAGGAAGGATTCATTAGTTCGCACCATTACAGCTCATGCATCAAACAACAATCATTGCATTGCCAACACGGAACCGATCCTTCAACAGCAAAGAAAAAAGCTAGCAAACCCGGGGACCCATTACTTTTCACCTTCTATTTTCACCCGGCCTGAGCGCTACAACGACCGCAGACTTTTCGACGATTTTTCGCGCTCAAGCATGCCCGCTAGTAAGCAATGAAGAGGAAAAAAATGGAAGGTTTTCTGGTGGGTTGAGTGTGTTTCCTTTCCTTTTATTACTGGTCACTATTATTATTCATGCTTCGATTATATATTCAGGGTTATTGACAGATCCTTATCGATAGCAATTTGTTATACTGGCGGGGCAGGCTTTCCCTACCTTATCCTTTGCCGAAACCGTCGCACGAAAGGGGATGTGAAAAGCAAAACAGAAACGGGTTTTCACTACACCTATATTCATTCCCTTTCGAGGAAGCTTTAAGACACTGCTGGGTTTGCGTGCGGTCAGCAACAATCGATCGGTGTGCCGAAACAGAATTCTTCCAAATATGTGGTGGAACGAGGATGTGTATCGGGTACCGAACCCTGCAGCAAAGTTAATAAATATGGATGGTAATGCAAATTGTGATTAGTGTTTTGGGTAAGCAATTGTATGTAATAATGTATATTTTGAAAACGTACACAAATATAAGATATAAAGTAGCAAAACTTGTAAGAATTATTTAAATCAGTAATGCATTTTTAAACATATATCCTGGTCATGGCACCAACGTTTAGAAAAAATAAAATGACCTGCAAAAGCGTTTAATCATTGCAATTATTCGTCAACCACAACTACAAACTTTCAGCACCGTCTGACAACGAATCGTTTGGAAGCCTTTTACGTCAGGGTCACGGTCATGCGGTTCTTTTCCATTTCACAGCACTTAATCCCTATTTCAGGATGGCCACAAAATCTCAGTCGTGTTGACAACGGGTGTTGCACTTGAATTTACGCTCGAAAATTCTTACTGTGATGAAAGCGATGCAAAAAAGCCATGAACTACACTAATCACACCGAACAGGGGTAGAAACCACCCTCGAAAGGGACACTACAGTCTGCTCAACCCTTTTTTTTACTTTCGTTTAATTCAACTAAGCGAACAAAAAGCATTGCCGCTCTGTGGATATAAACAAACAATCAGAGCCAGATAAGCAAGCGGGAGTCACACGCACCAAAAAAAAACAGGCTCGGTGACGTTTCTTACGGGCGGATTGAAATCGCACCCGTAAAAAAGGATTGATACGAATCCCGGGGAGGTCATAATTCACCGGCACTACCTCAGCGCCTCGGTGTAAGATAAAACTCATTAACAAGCACACTCGAGAGTCGGAGAGAACGACCGAGTCCCCGAGCAAGGTGGGCCCCTCATTTGTCTTTCGGGGTAGAAAATGTTTTGGGGAATGCCTTCGTCTTTTTTTTTGTTGCGTTTTTGTCCTGTCTGGCATGCCCGAAATGATCCGGAGATGGGACACGAAACGACCTGAATCCTTTAACCACAACTTTCGCACACGAATAAAAGCATGTGTTTTGTTTCTTTTTTTTTCCTCTCATTTTCGTTGATGGTTGTGGAAATTTCCATCATCATTCCAAAAGCCGGTGGGGAAGCAAAAACACACTCAAAAAAAACAACTAACTAAATTCCAAGGACACACTTCTCGGTACGACAGACAGCGTTAAAACAACTTGTGTGTGAAAATGTTATTAAAAATTCTGGCAATGTCATTTATAATGCAGACACTGTCACACTCACACACACCTATCATTCCATCCAATTCTGTCAGCTGTTCACCCGCCCTGACGCGCGGGGCTAAGCGACTGGCTAAGTGACGGGGTGGTGATGTGCCGCTGTTGGCAATTATAGAGGACACAAGCTTCTGACTGACAGATGAATAAAATAAGCGCGTAGTGAGAAACGAGACACAGCGCAGCAGCAAAAGTAAAATAAAAGAAGCTGCAGCTGTCTGCTTGCGCGGAACAAGAGACACACATAATAACCGTTGCAGGGCGTTCAGCATCATGCTCGATGTCCTTGCAGGGTGGCACAAGCACTTCCTATCCAGCGACAGTGCCTCGTGTTGGTTCTTTTGTTTTTGTGCTTACTTCCTTTTTTGAAAGTAGAAATACCCTCACACATACACGTTCACATACAAAATGGATCTTGTTGTCCTTGTTCCTGATTGTCGTTCTTTCTCACAGCATTTGCACTACACACACACACACACATACACAACGCCTGATAGCCTTGATAGTGTGCTATCATACCCAAGGCACGTCGCTCGGCACCGGTGAAGAGTGAAATAAATAACTGTCGCTTTTCATAATTTCTTACGTACGTACGCGCTGTGCAACCGTGTGATGCGATGCACCGTCGGAACCGACTAGAGCTTTGTATGATGCATTGCGGTGCAAGTGCAAACCCTCCCCTTGAGATAGCGAGTGAGCGAGAGGGTAAACCAAAAAATAACAGCACGACAAATGTGCCTTTGTTTTCCAACGGGTGGCAAAGAAATTAAAGCACGAACAGAAACGGCGAAACAGGCGCTCGGGCTCGGAAGATGATTGGTGAAACATTGCGATTGCGAGCTGTAACATAAATTCATCTTGCTTTTATGTGCCACGAGACGGAAGAAGGTAAGCGAGATGGTTGGAACAAACGTGTACAGTGAAGCGTATCGCAAATAGTTCGCTTCGCTTGTTTTTTTTTCATCATACACTTTCAAATCTCCACTACACTATGCAAAAGCAAATAGAGAGAAAAAAGGCATAAACGGTAAATGTATTGCGAAAGGTGAAAATGTGCTTATTTGTCACATGTACCGAGTGTACTTTCTTCCTGTGAACCTCAACAAAAGTGCTGGGGACGTTTTGCTTTATCTAGCTTTTGCTCATCTCAAAACGCTTACAATTTATCTTTCCTTTCTGTACCACGAAAGTCTGCCTCTAAAAAGCGATGCTTCCAGTATGGATCCACCATCATGATCACCGTGCTGGCGTGGAATGGAAAAGCGGATTTTTGTTTTACGTTTGTGCATCGGCAGACGATGATGATCCAATCGAGCCGCTCACCTTTGGTACGGGAACCCAACCGAACCGTGAAAGTAGCAAACCGTGTATTCGAACAATTGAATAAGTGTGTCGGAAAGAAAGTAAATCCGTTTAAAAGCAACAGCCGACTTCACTTTGCTAAATGCTTAGCGCGAATGGATCGAGGAGGCTTAGTGGTGGAAGTCGATGACGGACAGGGGAATCGATGGAAGGATAAGCTTAGTTCAGGTGTTACTACACTAGCACTTACCACTTTGGCATGGGATTCGACGAAGTGACTGCTGCGTGGTAAAATGCTGAAATGAAACGTGAAAAGATATTTTTTTAAATGTAACGTGTTTTTGTAAAAGGTCAGAAATTTAACAATAAATGTTTGCGATGTTCAGAAGAATATGATGCTTTATATCACCGGAATGCTTAGTTAAATGTCCTTAAAACGGTAAAAAATATTGTAGATGTATCAATCGTGAACTAGGCAAAATGCAAAGGTAGTTTATAAAAAATAATATAATAGTTAGCTGTAATTAAACCACCAGCAAGAACGGATGGCTTTAGGTTATGGGCCCAGACAAGCAGAAAGAAGTGGTGGTTCACATAATCCTAAAGTCTTCCGGAACAGGCTACGACACCTGGAAGTTTTGCGTGGCAGTATTTCTGAAAGCCTGGAAGGTATGGGACGCGATTGTGAAAGACGTTCCAGCAGAGGCTAGTGATGTGGCCAAGTTCGAGGAAATTTACTGCAAGGCCAAGTAGTTGCTGGTGAGTTTCATCTCGGATGAGTACTTGGGATATTTACAAGAGAAAACCACGGTGGAGGAAATTTGGAACGATCTCGAAAATACATTCGCCAAAAAAGCCTCGGGAAGGCAGATGGTTAAACAAAATCACCCGGCTCGTCTTAAGTTTAAGGAAGGGACATCGTTGCACCCTCACCTTCAAAATGAGCGATTTTATGCAAGTTTTGCTGAAATTTAGCGGTATCAATGAAAGATGTATGATCAGCAATCAGGTATGTAAGCACGTTGACATCAATATGCGCTTGAAACCGACGAAGAATATGAAAAATATCGTGTTTGCTCGTAATAAAGAGAAGTTGATCGAACCATTGTACGAGCAAGAGGAGAAAGAAGATATCGATGACGACCGGAAGGAGTATCCTGTAGAACAACACGTCAGAGAGAACTTCTCGGCTGAATCGTTCGGCTACTATGATGTTCAGTCGTGGCTGACCAAGACGCAAACGGACATTGTATCGAAGGAAGCGAGAAGCGGATGAGCTCCTTAAAAAGTACCTGAGCATCCGGAAGAAGATCGACAACTTCAGTAAGGACTACAATATGATGATGGACTTTAGGGAGAGTCTGACGTCCAAGAACCCGCAGTACATGATTTTGTTCGACCATCTGAAGGCACTGAAGGATGACTGGCAGTAGCTGCACCAGATATGGAAGAACGATAAAGATGTGGAGTTACTTCTGAGTCAGCGTTGGTCAATCGGGAGCAGGTTGAGCTAAAGCGTCACGAAGTACCACGTTGGAGACGAACAATGGAAAGTTCAACACGAATGTGTGTGTGGTCGATCAGATGTCGAACAAGGTAGTTGTTTGATGATTATCAAGAAGCAGTTGAAGCAGGCAATTGATAATCATTAACTAGATTTTGTTCTAGGTATGGCTTGTAACTGTTTAGATAGTTTGGATTCTGCGATTAAGAGGGGATATTGTAGATCTAGAAATTGCGTAATTGGCTAAATGCAAAGGAAGATCCTAGTAGTATATGACAGAATAATGTAATATGTAGTTGTAATAAAACCACCAGCAAGAAAAATGTAGGCCACGGAGGACAAATACTTTATCAAGAATAAATAAATAAATCAATATTGAAAACTAGCAGATATAATGGCAATATAATATAAAGTAATCAGTTGTTTGTGACTTTTAGGCAGTTCTCAAGTCTAATGATATGAAGGTAAGGTTTATTTACTTAATACAAGGACTATGAGCAATGTCAAACAATTCAAACAAACAAACAATAAACCTAAATGACAACAAAACAAATACATAAAGCAACGACAATGCTTCAAACAATGCTCCCTATGTTAAAATATCTTTCATCGACACTAACCATCGCTTCGCAGCAATACTTTCACCGTAAAACACCACAAGCATCGAAGCATTAACCAACCAATCCGCTTATCATTACCACACAGCAAACCAGCAATATTCATTGTTCAACACACACACACACACACACACACTATCGTGCTCACGTTCCTTGTGTTCCACCATTTTTTCCGCGTAACGTTTGATGTTCGGCCCAGTCCCAGTCAAAAGCTGTGGCTTGTTGATGGCTGTTCCCCATCATCGATGCCTGTCGACACGACCAATAATCCAGCGTACCATCTCCGCCACCCATCCGATATGATTTGTATTCCCACCGATTCCCAGTTTGAGCAAACTATTGTAAAATCCGGAACAACAAAAAAACGATTTCACTGATATCCATCAAAATATAAAATTGTAACCCTTGGCACGTTCAAACCCACCTCCCAACCTCCCGACCGGAATACCCGTGCAAAGTTCCCTCGCAAAACGGTAAAACAAACGAAAGGCACACACACACATACACGCACGGCCACCAACACCAATGTCATCGCTAAGCCGAAACGATAATGGAATTGAAGAGCGCGAGCTGCAAACGGCACCAACTTATGCGCGATTGCGGAAGTTCGCCCCTCGAAAGGGATAATCCTCGAAAATCAATTTCCGTTCCGATGGAAGAACTGACACCGGTGTGGAAAGCGGAACATGGAGAAGGGTCAGCTAGCTTCGCTAGTTCCATTTGCGAGTGGGTGGTGCTTTTCGTTTTCCACTATTTCAGAGGGGGTTTTTTCATTCTTACCTCTGTTTCGTTCGCTTTCATCCTGCACGTGACAAACGATCCCCACTCACTCGGTTGGGCAGGCAAGGAAGAAACGAGCAAGAGGAATGAAGCGAAAAACTCGAATCCGATAGGAAAAAAGGTAACAAATAGCTTTCTGCTGGCAATGGTGCTGCGGTGCAATGAACCAGCGATTTTATTTGCCTCGATCGGTGTCGGCCAAATGCAGACGGAGGGAGCGACGCCTCTTCTGGGGTAAATTCCTATGCACGAGCTGTTTTCTTTTTTCTCTCCAATGTTGAATTGTTCCGCATTTTTTCTCCCCTCTTTTGCACAGTATGATTCATCTATGCTCCAATGTTTTGGGACTGAGGAAACAAAAAAGTACAGAGCGAACCTCATCGAGGCAGCATAATTCGATAGAAAGTTTTGGAAACGTGAACGCGGCAAACGAAATAACTTAATTCCGGTGCGCAGGATGTCGCCCAATGTAAAGCGGGAAATCGGTATCAAAATTCAATTCTTTGTGCTGCGTTTTTTTTTCAAATGCGCGCGTGAGTATTTCTTCTTTTTTGCAGCAATCCGAATTTGGACTATCAAACAACTTTTGTTCCAGGTTAACGGAATGGAATTAGAACGAGACATGAGAGAATATGCTTTATGATACAGTCACAAAAAAACTAGAACATGTTTTGGCATGCTTGTTTGATTTATTTGTTCGCTTCAAATTTCGGCATTTCTATTACAATTACTTTTTTCTTCTGTTTGGTGTAAGGATCTTTGCTTTAAAGGTGTACTATATATTATTGGTTGAGCAATTGAGTTGAGAAAAACATTGCGAAATTATTATTAGTTTAATAACAAAATCTTAAACTTACAGGTGTTTCTAAAACGCTTTCATACATTTTTGTGTTTTTTCACTTTGTTTTACGATTCATTAACATTTTTCCCAGAGCATAACTCGTTCGATGGACTGAAATTAAGAAAGGTGTCACACACCGTCAGAAAAACCTTTGATAGCTAAACAAAATAAGAACTATGTAAAGAGGATTATTATTTTAATAAAAAAAGATAAAGATACATTTTCAATTTCAGAGGAAAAATTAATGAAAAATGACCATAACTACTATTGAAGTGTAATAAAAAAAAATATTTTCCTTTAAACAAATGAAGGCGTTAACCTATTGTTCATTTTCGTCCAAATGGTTTCACTTCCAGTATCGCCCAAACGGGAGCGGGCTGGAAAATCGACGACCACCTTTTGCAGACGCTACCATTCTTCGTTAGTACACTACTCGACCCTGTACTAGGCTGCACATATACACGATGAACATCATCTCGATCAACGACCACAATCACGCCAACGACCACAATCACGCCAACGACCCCGCGTGTGCCGCGTCATCGGGCCCGAATGTTTTGACGATAAATTTGGGTTCAATGTAAATTGACTGCCGCTGACTGACACCTGACACATGCAGGCGTTGTTGGAATGGGGAAGGCGGCACGACCACGCGGAAAATGGGGAGGGGG
>AXCO02002868.1:0-27967 GCA_000473525.2 Anopheles melas | reverse complement strand
GTCTCTTGTTCTTTATGGATCGTAATTACGAGAAAGAAAAAAGAAAATAAATATCTCACAATGCTACATAAAATTACTGAAACAGACTTAAACTCTGCTTACTGAAGCAGTGCATGAAATTATTAAAATTCACACCCCACCACCCAATTCCTTTCATTTCGATTTTTCCATCTCCACCGCTCGGGGGACAGTCGCGGGGGAAGTTTTACTGCTTGTGAAACCGTCTCGCGAACTGGTTTAAATCGGCCCTTGGCCTTTGCAGATCATTTGACTGATAATTGCTAGCAGTGAAAGCGGCGAACTTAGAACCCTTTTCTCCAGAAACAGCTTCGCATTGAAGCAGCGGTAAAGATAATCCGTAAATTTGCACTACCAATCTTCAATGTTTATGAGAGATCATCGGCCAAATCCGACCAGAGACCAAAGGAGCCCGGAAGGGGTAGATGTAGGTGTGCCGCGTTCAACGCGCGACCGCTCGACGAAAGCGTCCTTTTATCACTTCGGTGCGGTACTGTCGAACGAGCTTACCAAAACTTTCTTTGACTTCTTTTTGGACGTTACGGCGAGGAAGAACGCTGAGAAGGGAAGAAATCTTAATTAAACGGACAACTTTTTCATTTAAAAGTTTAACTTTACGATGCCCCAACCTGGAAGAAAAGGGGAGGGGAGGCAGGTTTAAGCTTCATCTATGCAGTCGTGCAAATCTAGCCGTATAAAGCTGAGTTGAAAATGGTAAAAAAAAGCTAAGTAAAGCGATACCGGCACGTACAACATTGTTACAAACGCAATGATTACTGAATGCCGTTGTTGTTTCTCGGGGGAAAAAATAATTACCATTACTGCCACCCCATCGCGATCGGAAAAGGGCGATGGCTTGTTAATATTTAATTTACATAAAATTTACACATTGTGAAGCGCCATTCCTACTTTTTTTTTTGGTTTGGTGTTGTTCTTCATGCCAGTTTTTCCTATTGGATTGTTGAAGCTTGGATTGATTATTTTCCTTCCCCGTTTCAGGCAGCTCCTGTTTTGCCGTTGTGTGTATGAAATATTGTATAATTGCACAACCTGACATTGCTGGGGGAGAGGAGAGTCGGTAAAGCATTGATTAACGAATGATGGATGAATGATAAAGCGGCAATGTAATGTAAATACTTTCCCATTAGCTTCGTTTTTGTTTTGATCCGAATTCACGTTTTCCACCCCAATTGCATCGATACAACAATGTATGTGTGCGATGAGAGAAATCGATTCTACATGCAAATTGCATGCTGCAAGCAAATATGCATTTTCCTTTTTTGTTCGTTCCCAATTTAATCACGCTCAATTGGATGGAAAAAAGCGTTTCAGTATGTACTTGCTTTGCTTGCATCCTCTATACGCCCGTTACTTACCTCCCTGTGTTGACCCGTTCCGAAACGCACCAAAAACTTACCGTTAATTTGATCCATTTGACAGTTCGAAACTCGAATTTCACACTTCTGTGCCATTGACACCGCCTTGGATCTGCCAGCTTCAAAGCTGGCCAGACGGACGCCAGACGCCAGTCGGGCCAGTCCTCTTCCTCGTGTTGTGCTTAGTCCATCGTATGCCCACGCCAGCAGCCGGGTGCCTGAAACTCGATTCCTTCCGCTGATAATTCAATTTCACAAAATCACTGAAATACTATCATCATAATAATTGCATTTCCACATGCACATGTTGAGTTTCTGATTTAGATTTTAAATCGAATTGGTAATTGCATTGAGGTCGTCTGTCTCCGGGTGTGTGTGTGTGTGACGATGCCTCATCACATCCCATGCATCTACTCACATCCTTTCGTGGTGTTTATGTGTGTGTGTGTGTGTGTGTATGCAAAATGTGGCACTTCACACTATCGATGATGGCCTTCGCTTTCGTCCAGCCGCCTTGCTAGGATGGGGATGCTCCGGTGCCCGGCGTCTGGTTTCGGGAAAGGCTATACCCAGCAGGGAATGGGACAGTTCAGGCTCGAGGGAACCCTTGGCGATACAACAGCAGTGCAGTTGCTTGTCAGCCGGAAGAACTAAACGCATCGCACAACGTGCTGAAGGGTGCTGATGCGTTTGAGTGGATTTAGTGTGCCGACCGAGTTGATTTGCAATGTGATCCCGCACTGGGACAGACCCTCGAATGGTAAATTTCTCTGCTGGATCGGGTAAAAGATTGTATTTAATAATTTAAATTGTTAAAAAATGAACCACATGACTTTTTTCAGTTTAAAAGCAACACAAAGATAGCGGATAGCGTTGGGCGAAACGCTTCATGCTAGTGTTTGCCACCGCTGATGCAGTGCGTGCTGCATACCTTCAGGCGTATTGAAAAAAGGGGTTTGTATGAGGACACATTTGCAGCTGCACTACAATTAAGTCCCGGCATACATTTACCAGCGCAATGTGTCATTGAGTGGT
The DNA here is from genome assembly GCA_000473525.2 of Anopheles melas. NCBI lineage: Eukaryota > Metazoa > Arthropoda > Insecta > Diptera > Culicidae > Anopheles > Anopheles melas. The sequence goes on along the minus strand of AXCO02002868.1, from coordinate 25,538 downwards.
ATACGCTTCCCTTATACTTACCATAAAACGTTACAAAAGCCATATGTGACCATAATCGATGCTTTCCGTGCCATTTCCATGAGATTGTTGTACAGCATTCCCGTCAGCATTCACTGTGAACCTGTGCAAGTCATCAAAAAGTACCGTGGCAGCAGCAGTAACGTTCATGACCATGAATTAAACTTTGTCATGGGCGTATAGTTTATTTTTTTATCTTTTAACGAGTTTCACGTCGCATCCTATCTGCCTTTTAGCCATACGGTGAACCACAATGAGCACCAAAGTAAGTACGGCAAAGCGTATTAGAAACAAAAACGAAGCTCAAACAATCCAACAGCTGAACATGAACATTCTTCGCCCCATTGCTCCAGCCGGGGCGCGAAAGTGGCTAAAATATGTCTTCGGCTAACGCAAAGCAAAAGATAAAACCGTAATGTGAGCTCCGTCCGAGAGTAAAGTTTGCGCTGCCCAAAAATGGACCAGCACTTGAATCGTGGCACGTGGCGTTTTTTTTTTGTGCGGTTCGGGTTGTGATATGGAAGCAACCAGCGAAATGATGTCCTCAAATTTACAGCTAATGGTTGGCACAGGTTGAACTTTCGGCAGTCGTTGGTAAAAAAAGAAGGAAAAAAGTTCGTCTCCTAGCTCCGCTCCCTTCAGAAGCTCCAAGAGAGCAACCGGCTAACCCTGTACGCGATGGGTATGTTTATGGTGCTGAGCTAAAGGTTTTGCACCGATTCAACACCGCTGAAGCGAACATGAGTTTAATGGTTCTTCTGCTTTTCTTTTTTGCCTGGAAAGCTGCTCGAAACAAACTGTCCTCTTACTGGTAGTTCGGCGACCAACACAGCCGCACAAAGGACCGTGCTCCCCCGTGCCAAGGCCGGTCCGCTTTTGTGTGTGTGTGTGTGTGCCCGGCCCAATGCGCGTTCCAAGCACCATTAATGCGATGGGCACAGCCGGCCACCACTATGTGAACCGGCTACCATAAAGATAAAGCAATCGGTCGCTATCTCTCGCCGGCCAGATTGCACATTCCGGAGCTTTTCTGCTACTGATGCTGATGACACTGCTGCTGCTGCTGCTGGCGCGTGTTGTCGTGACCGTTAGAGGAATTTTATGCTTCGCAGATGAAAGTGCAAATTAACGACACTTTTCGGTTCGCTTTCGGTCGGTCTATTAGCCGCGGAGGGGGGAGAGCAGGCTGAGAAGTATGCTTTTGTGGTCGACTGTGTCATTTTGATGGCAGCATTAAGCAAATATGTTCTGGCAATGACATGGACGGGGTGGGTTGGGTGTTAAAGGAGAGCAATGAAAATAAATTGTGCACCAATCAATGGAGTGTCCGATGTACCTGTGAAGGATAAAAAGCATTTCCAATCGATAAGGAGGCGGATGGAGACGCATGGAGGCGCATGGTGTTTTTTTGTAAAGATGCTTTAAATTAAGAAACAATGAAACCGTATTTGTTCATTTTTAATATTTTTGACAAATTCTTGATTTTTATATAAAATTTCTCTTTTAATTTTAAAATTTTCAAAAGAATTTCTATATTTTTTTAATAAACTTGAATCCATTATTAAACATTTTGGTACTTTACATCCACTAAATTCACATTTCAACATAAATACTTTTTATCCCAGTAAGCTCTCCTGCCATTAATTCAACACACACACACAAGTGCACTTTCGTCGAATTAACGTACTTAATCTCATTACCTTCAAATCCATCACCATCATTCCTCGTTCCAACGTTCCAATGCATTTCCTCCGGCACCGAAATAGTCCGCAGTTCTCAACCATTGGGCCAATCATTTCATTATCTCTCTCTCTCTCTCTTGCTCCCGACTGACCATCATTCACATTATCGTTGCTAGACATTTCCTACTGTAATGCTTTTCGCTCAGTTCCCACTTTTCCGCTGCTTCTGTTCTGTGACCGTTAGTTAAAACACAAATAAAATGTGCTGTAAGTGTACAGGAGGGCGTCGCAACCAAAAAAAAACCTTCCCTCTCATACACGCGTACAATCTGTTGGCAGACGGCGAAACAAAAAAAAGAGCAAAAGCAGAGTGTCTAAAGTTTTCCACTTTTCCCCCGGACACTCGGCAAGTTAATCAAAACTTTTTCAATTGCACTAAACGATATCCATGTCCAGGCTGGAGCGAAATTGTAAACAACGCACTGGCGGGCCCGCCTACGGCAGTAAAGGGGGTGCAGACACCGGTGAGTAAGAAAATAGAACGACCAGTGCGACAAGAAAGGGGGGAAAAAACACCAAACACGACTAGTAACAAATCCTTCTAACGGCAAGAAACGAAAAAAAGAAACAAACAAACGCTAAGGACGAAAACATTACCCGATAAAAACAACAAACAGCTCCAGGTCTGCTCCAAAACTTCTGATGGTGGGAGGACGGCACGGTGGCGGGAAAGGTGAAACCTCTCAGGATGACCGGGCGAAAATGATCACCTGTCTGACCCTGGGCGGACCGGGCGAACCGTGCTGGTGTCCCGGGACCGGCCAACACTGCCAACACGAGACACGTGTGAATTGTCCATTCTGGGCCCTTGCTCTCTGGGCTCCTACATTGTGCGGCTGGATGGGATGGGTTGTGTGGGATGTGTTCGCTAAGACGCTATTCCTGTTCATCGAGCAAACATGTGTGTGTGTGTGTGTGTGTTTGTGTTTGTCCGTAACTCCCCGAAGGCTATCATCGTCGAGACAACGGTAAGGAATTTCGGTCTACACAGACACACACCAACACTCGCAAGACGACGCAGAAGGAAACAAATACATCAAATGTGGGAAAACGCTGTACAACAAGCCCCTGGAGAGCATGGTTGGTGGTGGTGGTGGAAGTGGTCCCAAACTGAAACCACACCTGAACCCAACGTAAGCAGTTGGAGTTGGAAAAATGTCCAGCAATGATGAAAATTTATTTCCTGCCCTTTCGGTTCATGCCATGCGTTGAACTTGAGTTTTCGGCAGGGCAGACAGTGGCCTGCTGATTGTTTGTCGGTTGTATTGAAGCTTTTACATTTAGTGTATCAAAATAACATACAATTGCTTTACACATGAATGGCTCAATTTGTGACTGAGTAATTTTACAACAGCCTCCCACGGGGGCAAGCGAGGCTTTCTTAGACGATATTTAATTACAAAATCAATGGAAAAGGTACGCATTATCAGATCACAGAGTTGTATGTGTGTGCCAAAACTAAAGAAAGAAGTAATACAACGTATGAAACAATATTTTTTTCAAATAATTTTTAATTTACTTAAGACTAGTTTTCCTTGCTTTATTTATTTTTTTTTTGATTTACTTTTATGTTATCACTGTAATTTTATTTTATTTTATAAGAATGTTCTTAAAATTGGTATATTTTTCTCATCATATTTGCAATGTTAGCAAACTTTGTATTATTTTAAGTATTCTATTTTAAATTATATCTTTTTTATCAATTTTTACATGAGTTAGTTATGATGAGATACATGAGTTAATTTTTTCCTTCATTTTTTTCCGGTATTAGTCGATTTTGTTACAGATTAACGAAAAGGATGTATTATTACTCATTTACTACGTATAACTGAAGCTGCGTTCATGAATGTGTGTATAACAATCAAGTAACATTGAAAAAACGAAGATTTTTTTTCTTTTTTATCGCTTTTTTCTAATATATATTTTTCTCTGTTTTAATGCTTATTTTTATTACACATTTTTGAATCACTTATTCAATTCAGAAGGTACATTTTTTTATGTTTATGTTGCTATTCCTTACTTTGAGTTTCATTGCTTATGTTTTAAGTTTCCTTTTGTACCGTTTCTTCAATTTCATTCTCCCTTATTTCCATATGTTTTACCATTTGTTTTACGTTAGTTTGTTTCTTTATTCTAATTTTTGAAACGTTGATGAAACGTGTATTGATAACATTTTGTTTTGTACAGAAAACCATAGTTCTTTCGAAGGCCTGCCTAATTTTTTTTTCTCTTTTCTCTGTATTTGCTACTTGTGTGCTCCACACCGTACAACGCGACGGAACCGCCAACGCACGAACGTACAGCCAAAGCATGTTGTTCCATCGCAGCGATACCACGATCAGCCAACCTTTCTCTTTGCTTCCTTCCTTTCTTCGTCTCCCTACACCCGCTCTATACCCGCCACCACCGTCACCACCTACTACCATCGACACCGAATCCTTGTTTCGGTTTAATCGAACATGCTCGCTGCTCGCTCAAGGGCAAGGGCACACGAGAAAGCAAAACATACGACCGGACGCAAAAAGGAAACTTTCCATCCCATGGTAGTTGGGTAGGAGGGAGGAGGGAGGTGGAAGCGTCAACGTCTTGACAATAAGCAAGGTACGCAAAGGGGAAGCGATGGATGGAGATTGCAGGAGAAGGTGGTTCCTGCAACCGTACGGGCGAAGTGCAGAAAGTGAAATGGAAAGTTTTTTATTCGACCGTCTTTCGTCCTTAAAACGAACACAACCTTTCGCTGTGAATGTGTTTCCTTCGTTCGCTCTTACGTCTCTCCATCACTCTCTCTCTCTCTCTCTCTCTCTTTCTCTCTTTCTTCCCTGTTTTTTATGTATTTCACAATTGCCAGACTTGCATTTTGTCTAATCCTCCCCATTCCAGCAGTTTGTTGAACGCGGACGGACGAGTGTAGCACGGTGGGGCAAGAATTGTTATTTTGACTTGAGCCGGCTTCCTTTGTCCGACCGAACAGCGACCGACCGGTACCTTCGCTGTGCCGGCTAGATCTTCCGGTTCAATGCTTCACTCGGTTGCTTAAAAGCCATGGTAAATAGCATTTTAGATGAAGATCTCTACCGAAACCGTCGCCTCTAATGCATAAACCACAGCATTTCCTTGCTATCCTTCACGTCACTCTCTCTCTCTCTCTTTCTCCCCCAAACACATACACACACACTCTCTCTCTCCCTCTCTCTCTTTCTTATATGTCAGCTTCTTTTTTCCGGTGTTAGAATTTACCCGCTGCCGCTTGTCGACTCGTTCGCATTTTGCTGCAGCGTTGCCATTTTTGTTCACACATTCAGCCGAGCTTTTGTTTCGCACACAGCAACGAGAACGAGATTGATAATGCTTGGGAAGCAGAAAGAGCAAAAGTTTAACAATTATTTACAGCGTATCAACAGCGGCAGACTGGTGTTTGGTTGGATGGCTTTTTGTCTGTTTGCGTTTTGTTTTGTTTGCGTCCAGCTTTTGTTGTGGCCGTATATTTTTTTTGTTTTGGTGCGAAAGAGCATAAATGACTTCCGGAGGCGGAGGATGACAATTTATGAATTTAAGATAAAGGTACACATTATGTTCAAATGATACTGTTCGTTTGCGTCGTGGGTGGTTGACAAAAGGTTGCATGTGGTATTTGGTTTTTTTTGGGCTGAAGTTTCCCTTTTATTAATGGTACTTAATCTGAGCCGCTGAACGAATGTTGTCGTAATGTGAATTATTTAAACAATTCGTTAAATCAAACGTTCTTAGAATTCTAACAATCCAATTAAACATATTGGTAGAGGACTATTATGCTTCTTTATTTCTATGGAATTTTTATAAAAAAAACATATTTTTTAGAATTTATTTCGCTGTATTAACAAGGTTCTACCATGAAAATTTATCTTATCAAATAATCTCACAGAAATATCAACCCAGACAGTCATATATTCTAGCAAGAAACCGTTCAAGCATTTGCATTTCTTTCGCTGTACTACAGAATGTATGGACATTGAATTACCTCCATTTTTAGTGCTAGATAATGCTTCTCGAAACCAAACTTCCATCCCTAGCGTGGCCACATGAAACCGTAGCAAATGAGGAGTTATTTCGTCTACACCGGCCAAAAGTCACCACGTAGACGGTTATGCACATCCTTATGCAAACGATCATAAATTATGCAAATTTTGCCATTTCTCACATTCTTGTTGTTCGGATGGAGCAAGGTGTTGAGCAAGGTGAACGTCTTTAGTAAATTAGGGAAGGGTAAATGTTGCCTACAAGTTTCAGTTACGGAATTTTTGCACAGTCAAGCACAAACAGCTAAACTGTAGTTCAAAATATGCCAACATTCACTTTCATTTGAATCCTTAAAGCCTTCCACTTCTGTACCGCATACCATTCGAATCTATCCATAAGATTGAATCATACTGATATTCAAATCGAGCCCAAACAAAATAACAAATTTAATTCCAAATGAGCAATATTGAACCACCAAAACCACGCTCCTGGACCGGACTGGTAGATTGTAATCATTTAATTTTTGTTCCCCTTTTTAGTCATTCCAAACAATTTCACACACACACACACACGATCGCACAACCAAAAACGAAATCGCACCATCGTCATTTCACGGTCATTTGCGTAAATGTCTTAACCGCGTCAGGTTGATAGACGGCGCGCCCTTTCAAGGTGTTGCCAGGTGACCTTGGGCACGTAGGCGAGCGTAGGTTCGTGTAGGGTTAAAATAAATGACGCCGAGTGCAGCAAACGAACCCAAACTCATCCCTCCTCTACCTCACTCTCTCTCTCTCTCTCTCTCTCGTTACATGATGGATTGTAGCCCACTGGGTGATCAACCCGATTGGTTTTGACGCAGGTGAAAGGTGTGAAATGCGTCCGTCTGTGTGCTAGTCGCTATTAGGTGAGGGAATCCGTCTTCATTAGGGACGAGGTTTGGGCTGGACTGGCAGACAGGCCGAATCGAATGTTTCCATTTGTTCCTGTACAGCGGGAGGACGGTGAAAAATAGAAGGAAATGTATTACTTTTAAATGAGTGTGACATGGTTGGTTCGGCGCACGGTATTTGGTAATTAAGTTTGATGTTTAACATAGAACGGGAGGCTATTTTAGGAGAAATAGGAGAGCACAACGGTGTACTGCATAGTCTCTTACAATGCCGGACGGGTTCGAATCCCATTTATTTTCTAATCACAATGTAAAGTAAAGTGGTGCAATATCGAAAATGTTGAAGAAGGACTTGAAGAAGAAATAATAGATAATAGTAATAGGAGTAAAAAAAGGTATAAAAGAAGAAGGAAGGAAAAGAAAAAAAGAGAAATAGAAGCGAAAGAAGAGGCAGTACTAATAGAGGAAGTAAAAAGTGAAGATAAAGAAAAGAAACAATAAGGGAGAGTCAAATAGGTCCAAAACGAAGATTGAGAAGAAAAAAAAACCAAATGAATAAAAATAAGTGAGAAAGAAAGTGAAAGAGAAAGAAAGAGTGAGAGAGAGAGAAAATGAGAGAGAGTATAAAAATGAAATGAAAGCAGAAGAAGAAGAAGAAGAAGAAGAAGAAGAAGAAGAAGAAGAAGAAGAAGAAGAAGAAAAGGAAGAATAAGAACAAGCATAAGAATAAGAAGAAGAAGAAGAAGAAGAAGAAGAAGAAGAAGAAGAAGAAGAAGAAGAAGAAGAAGAAGAAGAATACTATGAATAAAAATTTACCTAAAGTGCAAAAAAAAGTGTATGTGGAAGATCTGATAATATGAAGAAAAAAAAACGTTGTGTATGTCTTTAGTTTTCCCACACAACAGTTAAATTGCAGTTGCCTAATTTTTAATACTTTTATTACGTTATGCACATACTTCTCAATCTATTGTCTTGTATTAATAGTTAGTTCAAATATTCGACCCTTACTTAATACTTATTTTGAAACGTGCCTAACTCTTATACTTATACTATTAGCTCTCACCCGAACGATACAACTCAACGGCATAACCGCAGTCACATCTGGCTTGCGACTTCATAAATGTCCCACGGCGATCGATTGATTTATTTTTAAATGATCACCTTACCGTCTTCAAAATAGATCCCACCTACCCGAAAACCTGCCAGCGCACACCACAACCAGACAGGTCATTATTATCTTGTGCCGCATACATAACGCTCTTCCATGCACACACACGGACCCGCACATAAGCACCGAATTCAAAGGAGGGGGGGGGGGATGGCCTCATGCACATAAGACCAACAAGCATCCAGCCGGTCAAAATGACGAAACGGGCACCTTGTGTGTGTGTGTGTCGGTGCTTTTATGTACAAATACGTCGTTCGTTGTTCCCCGTCCTGCCACTCGGAGCCCGTTCGGAGCCCGTTCGTAAAATGTCTCAAGGTCACGGGGTTGCTCGTCGTACGCAATGGCTCACACGGGAAATACCACCTCCACCGACCCGGAGCTATTTTCCTTCTCGCTTTCAGTACATAAGCACTGCACTGCCACGGGTTTGGACGCGACGTACGCGAACGTTAGCATGGCATCCTTAATACCCGGTCCGGTGCCCGTTCCGAAACCGTCGCTTCGTTCGTTTGGTTCGCTCATTAGTCAGTTATCTGGAGCTTACCATATCGATGTTTAAGCGTCATCGTTTCGTGTTTGTCCTTCACGGGCAAGGGGAAAAAGGAAAGAGCATTTCAAGTTCAAACCATTCCCGAGGGGCTAGTTCGTTGGTAATCGAATCGGGTACGGCTGGCTGAAAACAAACATCGTACATTCATTTGATTACGTCTCTCTTTCGTTCGAAAAAAAATTGACGACATTTCCCACCCAGAAATGCATTTTGACCCCTCCAACACAGTCCACCACAGACCTCAAACACTTTTGAAGCAATTTTGGGGCAACTACCATCAACTTGTTTTTGCCTTTCGGCCATCAACTTATAACAGAAAAGGCGTGATAATTGCGAGTCCTAATCGAGCTCGTTTCGTGCTTCTTCTTTTTTCCTCTCTCGACATGATTCCATCTCCGAAAATTGGAACCAGAGAAAGGATTGAGAGGTGTATGAAGGGGTAAAACTTTTACCTTCAAAAAATAAACCTATAGACGTGAACGTGACAGGTTTGTGAAAATTTTCATTCGAACGATGGGAGAGGATGGGAACGGTGCATTGAGCCTTGAAAGAAGAAAAAAATCCCACTACAGACAGACCCGGTAAGTGGACGTTCCGGAGACGGCCCTTCAGGGACCGGCAAAAACCCACGGTAATGCGAAATCGTGGAATGGAGCGCACGACCATGGGTTGGAACGGTGTAGACATCCGGCGAGCGTTATGAAAAATGGTTAGGACGACCTTGAAAGTGAAGTGGAAACGTTCAAATCTCAGGTAAACGGAAAGATGACATTCAACGGAAAATGTGGAAGAAAATCCCGGGGTGCGTATGGTATGGTCGTGTGCCGGGGAACGCTTGGCAGACGGAAATGACAGCCAAGTGGACGCCAAGTGGAGGAAAATGGAATTTGTTCTTCCCTACCCCTTCCGCTTCCTTCTACGAAATGGAAGAAAAAGAGCAAAACAGCAACCGGACGGACGAGAGAGCTCGACTGTTTAACTCGCTAATGGCTGCGATGGGGTTTTGAACGAGTAGAATGATGGTAGCTGGGTGTTGTAGTAACTAATAACGAGTTAGTTTCCAGTCCTTAGAAGCAGGATGAAGGAATTAACGTGTAGTAGAAAGCTATTTAAACTATTTTTAGATTCAATTCCTAAAGAACTAGCGTTATCGGTCATTTGAAAGCGCCCAAAGGTATGCAAAACGTATAGCAAATAATTCTTTCTAATCTAACAATCATAGAATTGCGCAAGAAATGATATAAACATCTGCTTAAAATACATAAAAATGCTTAAACCCTTAAGCTCATTCTAAATTTACAAGTAAAAGGAAAAATCGATTTAGTAATTTAAGTTTTGAACAACGTTTGAACTTAATTTAAAGAAATACAGCTATGCTGCATACATTAAGGCGCTAAACATGGTGCACAGCACGATGAAATAGAAAAAATCCATTTTTTAAAGGTAAAACAATCTATTCGCTTGCTTATTTGACTGTAATAGGATTGTTGATTCGTAACCTTCATTCATCACTTTTCGTAGTCCCATCGTGCACCGAGCTCTCTTTCAATCAACTACTCTTGTAAGTTAGTAAAACCAAATATCCTTAAACAAGTCAATAATGCGATCCTAACCGAAAGTTGATTAATTTTATTACTTTTACCGAATGTTCGCTGGCAATAAAAAGCCCCCTCCCTCCCCCCATACCCCACACCAATCGAACGATGCTGATTACAACTGATTGTAGCGTTGTAACGTACCGAAAACCAACATAAAATGTCTTCCACCTTTTTTTTGTATATGCAAACGAATCCGAATTCGTTGCATATTGCTGCTCAGCTGCCACACACTCCCTATACATAATGTGTATGTTTCGAGAAGCAAACACCAACCACCACTACAGCAAACCGTTTCGGTGTGAACATATTTTAATCTACCAGTGTCGGCGTCATAAAACGCACCGGCCACGGGCTGGCTGGTACTGGCTCGAGTGTGAGAATCGACCGTAAAGTTGATATTTACTGACGTGCCGAAACGTTAACAAACGCTCCAAGCAAAAATGGGGAACCGAGCGGAGAAGCGACCGGTTAAAATTACGGATTTAATTATCGAAAACGTTTTCGCACCACGGAACGGGAATGACGTGCGACGGGCGGTATTTTATTGGTTTGTTTGTTGCGCAGTTGGTGAAGCATAAATTGGGAACAGGAAAGTTAGTAGTTTATTACTAATTTACACTACTGAAAATCAAACAACATTCTGGTTCAAACTTAGTTTATTGTGTTTGTCATAATGTTATAAAAATAATTTGTTATATTTTCTACTAATTACCTGTGAAGATTTTAGACGTTACATTACAACATTTAAGTACATATTAAATGAATCTTTGCTGAAGGTGTCCAGTGCAAACCAAAAGCACCATTTGTAACACAACCATTCCGCCAAAACATCAATCTCACAACAGTCCATTTAGCCCATCGTAAATGTAAACTTTTCAAAACTACTACCGTTTTCCGATTGCATTTCTATTAAAAAGAGCAAAAAAAACACACACACACACACACACTCAACCTCACATCAAACGCATCCACAGCCGGCCGTTACCGACCGAACCGAAGCGCTGCCATCGACGACGACAGTTTGCCGAACCATTCGACTCATTGCCGAAGCTCATCAAAACAGTTAATTGTATTTCGTCTGATGTCTGGGAGCCAATCAATCGAAAACTTTATCCTGCTACCCTTGAAGCACACACACACACACACAGCGTCCAAGGATGGCCAGATTGGCGCTCGGTGCAGCAAAAGGCGATATTTGCTCAGTCCCTGCCCTTGATCTGGACGCTCCGTCACGGCGACAAAGTTTGCCCTTCGCCAGGACAACATATCCTGCGGGCGTATGTCTTTGCGAAAATATCACACCTTTTAAGGAAGGGAGGGAGGGAAAGCGTAGTGAAGGGTAGCAGGTTGGCCACATTTCTACCCAGGTGGAAAGCAATAGTGCGAGAGAAAAACGAGAGAAAGAGGAAGTGAGGACCAAGGGTGATTCCCGTCCCGAGGTTATCCGCTTTTCGATTGACTGGACTGATTTAATTACGGTGTCCCGTTAATAAGTGATGGGCTAATGAAATAGTTTTTCATTAAATTTGCATCGATCTTAGTGCGGGCGAGCGGATCGAACGTTGCATCGTAGCGGGATGGGGTAGGAGGGCGGTTGGGTGCTGATGATTCTCTCATTGGTGCTGACGCAATCGATTGGCATCATTGTCGGCGGTATTTTATTTATTTATTCTTTACCTTTAGTCATTTACCACCGGACTGTTTTTAAGGGTCTTTTAGGCATGGTTGGCCATTACAGATGTGCAGATGCAGTTTTGCCAAGCACTGTGATGCATTAGCGTGGGACTTTATGGTAACAAAAAAGGGTAAGAATTTAAATAGTTTATATCGAAAAATTGGAAAATTGATAATGAAAATTGATAATTTGATAATTTTATGCAATCAATCTCAATGAAAATGAAACAAAAAAAAACTTTTTGCGCATTCAAAAGCCAAAAACTCAGCTTTAGTTTGCTGCAAATAATCACAAACCAGTTTAAACTTCGAAATAATCATCTCGAAATGCAATTTTAATTTTCAATTGCATAACTTTAGGCGTCTTTCAAATCAATCGTTTCAAATCGAAAAGAGATTTTCATTTTTTATATGATTGCTTCCTTCACCATTTTATAAGTTGTTAAACAAATATTTTCTCATATTAAACCATATAAATTATAAAATTGATAAATTAGACCTTGTTTATCTTAATTTTTCCTTATAAAAAAAGATTAGGCATACAAGATTTCATACATAAACGCCTATCAATATGCAATTTGCTTTAATAAATTAGTCTTTTTTGTACATTTTCTATCGATAGCTACATAACCGTATCGCACACTACTGTAAATGAAAGTAGCATTACATTGTAAGGTTTGGTAACTGGCCTGCATCATCAGCATGACTACACAAACCGCTCGCCATGGGGTAAACAACAGCCGGGATGGATGTAGCCGAGCGGCAAGGATTAGAATTGCATTTACCAGCACATAACGGTTGCAACCGTCTGGCTGCTGAACGGACAAACGGACGGACGAGTAGTGCACCATACAATGAGTGGTGGGAAAATCGATAGCACCGTCGCGTATCCTTTGCACGGACGCAGGACACACTCCACCACACTGTAAGCTGTAAGGGAGTGTGAGGGCAACGCCATCGACGCCAAATGCAGCTGTCGACTGAAATCAGATTAAATTCAGTCACCCAACTCGTGCCAGTCGGGCGAAAGCACGGGACGGGGGCAGTAAATAGTACTTTACATTCCAATTTCCGTCGATCACGGGAGAGATGCAGTTTTTGAGGAGGGAGAGTAGAGAGGCAACCGGGCAGACGGGAGAGGGTGCAATGTGCAGCAGTGGCCTTGGCAGCGTTCGGTCCCGTTCATTCACCGACCATCATCGAAGCGTTGCACTTCGCAACAAGCAGGGCCATCATGATGAAGGGCCGATGGCCAGGCCACCTTCCCGCTGCTTTTATCCAGCTCTCCGTGGATTCAGGTCGCTGCTGGATTACATTCACTCGCTTTGCTGCCTTCGGTGGCTTTGCTGGTTCAAGTACATATCGAGCGCTGCATTGGACACCGTCACCAACAGCAATGTCAGCATTTGCCTTCTAGTAAGCGCATGTTTTCCCTGCGAAATGCAACGGCTGCATCGGCGACAACGGTTCTCTCTGACTTACAGGTGGAGAGGTAGTATAAGAATGCCGCCGTGCTTTTGTTCGAATGACACCGCCGTCGTCTTGTCCGGACTGTCAATCGATGTAGAACGTCGATAAATTTTACGTACGAATTGTGTTGCTTGAGGTTGAAATTTTATTGATATTTGCTTCAGCAAATTACTCTCATTGCATCAAATGCTGGACTCAATAGATCCGATTCTTCCCATCTGCCCCGAACGCTGTCTTCCACCTTCCACAGTATTAGCCATTCAATCTCAATTCTGCTGAATTGTTTAACATGGCAAACAGCAAACATTGCGCAATGATTCTAATTTGCCTCTTCTCTTAACAAGCTTTAACGCATAATTTACGCAGCACGACAACGTGTCCGTGGCATTCCCACCCGAAACTACCCTCCAAAGCTCACCACCGTTTTCGAACACATTCCGTCATACGTTCCGTGAACAATCTCCTTACTTAGTTGGCGAACTCCACCTGTCTGCGGCATACATTCCGGCATACTTTCCGACGGAAGGTGAGAGCTTTGCCGTGTGACACTTTCCATCTTTCCTCCCCAAGCCAGACACGTTTCGAAGGGGTTGCTTTACGCTCCTTGGCGGTTGGTGATAAAAATTCGCTCGCACCAGCTGCTTCTCCCGTCCCGAATCCCACCCGCAGACGCCCAGAGTGAGACAAAACAAGAGCAATCAAAATTTCCATTTTCACTCATTTGCATTTTATTATGATCCTCGTCAGCACGTCCCCGAGACACACACACACACACACACATACAGCCACTTGTGGTTCTCTGTTTACGTGCGTGTGTGTGTGTGTTGTGTTTGTATTGTGCCACAAACGCCAGTGCTGGGGCAGAAGGAGACACGTTTGCCTGACTGATGGATGCTTGCTAATGAATAACCTTGACGAAATGTGTGCAGACATTGGACGCGTCCTGCAAAGAGGGTGCGAATGCTTCCCGACACACCCGTCCTCGTTTCGCCCTTGGTCTGTCCGTCTGTCTGTGCGCACCCTTTGCATGCATTATTACGAGTGTGCCAAAGTTCCCTGGGCGGGGATTGAATGCATTTGACGCGTCACTTACGGTGGAACAGAGAGGTTTAGAATTACGCCTTTAGCTTGGTAGCGCCGTGACGTCACGTGTCCGTCACATGACCCATGGTGGGGAAAGGAGGACGATGTAAAATGCAAACAGTCGAGGTAGATTGCTCCTTGGAGGGAATGAGGAAAACCAGACAGTGCTCGTGGTCATCGGCGTTGTGATTTAATTATTTTTATTACATTAAGCAACTTAATAGCGGAGCTAAGATTTGCTGTAACAGAAGTAGATGATAAATTATGTACGTTAATCAACAATGAAGCAATTTTGATTATTAATATAAAAAATACAATCATGCGGATTGCCTTGCTGAGTTGGGCCTTGCAAAGCGCCAGAAGGTATGCAATACGATTCTTTGATTGCTTTTAGTAACTATGGACCAAAATCGTAGCATAAAACTATTGCATACTTTTAGGCGTACAGCAAAGTAAAAAGAATGATACGTGGCTCGTATTGCAGAGCTTTGGGCGTTTTTCATTCAACATTCCCTGCCCCTATTCAATATGTATAGCAAACAATGCTTTTGCTGTTTTAATTGATTGTGAAGTCGGGTAAATCTCTTTTTTTAACACTTTAATTCCATATTTCTAACAAAACATATTTTTCAAAACAAAGCCACCAATCTCAAATGAATCTGTCATACTTGATCACTAACAATCGTAAGTTGATTCGGCTTTGAGTAATAGCTTAACGTAGCGCTTCTCCTACCACATTTCCCTCGCGAAAACAAATGCAGCTCAAGATTGATAGTGTGCCGGGCGCGTTCCACACACAAAAAAAACTTATACAATCATTTTTCATCCCCAATTTGTGTTGATCGCTTCCTGCAAGCACACACACACACACACCACCACCATCATAGTTAAATGCATTGCCCGGGACACAGAACTTTCCTCACCTCTTTCGTTGTTTTTTTGGTACTTTTTTGCAGCTCCAATAACCATGGCCCTCACGTTTGACACAGCGTTTATACCGCGTGAGTGGCAACTTTCATTTAAAACTTTTACCTACCTCTCCCTCCCAACCGCTCTCAATCAGTCACAGTACCTCGCGCCCTGGGGACGATGGTTTTTGAACTCTCCCGTCAGTGGTTTGGTGGATTGAGTGGTTGGCTGGAGCGAAGACGAAAAGTGAACGCACCCGCACGACGAACACAACACGCCGACTCACATTCTACGTGGCTCACGTTTTGTGGTTGTGACATCGTCCCCGGTGCATCCCGTGCGGGTGCAGCTGGGACATGCAGTGCCAACGTTGCTATCATCACAGCACACAGCGATGGGTCCGGCATGGGAGTCGTGGGTAGCTGGCCCCAGCTGGCTGCTACTTGCTTCATCGTGAGCGTCATTTTCATCGGACAAAACTGCACTGCTAACTTTATCGTACGATAAGTCGTCTCTCGGGTGGGTATTCTTCGATGGGTGGTAGTGTAACATGCGTTGGTTTTGACTGGTGCACGGATTGTCGGTATGCGAACTTTGTGAGAGTCTTTAGCTACGAGATATACTTTTGTTATTACTTTATGCTGGCCAACCGCCACCGGGACCGATTACAGTAACGTACCATAACAGATGCTTTTATTGAAAATTATACTGAAATAGTTTTCAACTATTTTTAATTTTTAAATTTGATTTTCATTGTTGAAAACTTATATTATTTATGTATATGTTGTACTAATTGAGCTCGAAGCTAATACTAATGAAACATACTTCTATCTGCAAAACACCATGACCATTACTGTGAAAACCGCTCTTCGCACGGCAACCAAGCACACCAATCCCCATTATCCTGTCCGGCTCGACTGGTCATCGTTTTGCGTCGGGATCAGGCTCGATTCGTGCATACACTCATACAGACACACCAGCTACACCAGCCAGCCAGTAGCACCACCAGCAGCAGACGTCATCAATTTCGCACACCCATTTGTGCGAGCCGGACTGCAGACAGTCTGGGAAAGTTTTGCTTTTTCCTTCTCACCCTGCCCGCTCTGCTCCTCTTTTGTGTGTTCATTTCCTGTTTTCTCATCGCCACGCGTAACACGGTGTCTGCGGTGTTGGACCGGGGCAGGTGGTGTTACCAAAGATGGTGAGGATTTGCGCGTGCAGAGCAAACGCCAAAGTCTGCTGCCAGTGCAGTGTCCATGGTCTTCCGGCGTTGACGGCACTGGTGCTTGTTCTCGTGGTAAACAGTAATCTGAGAGGTTCAGATGAGCATAAGAGAGACAGAGAGA
This sequence comes from Anopheles melas, assembly GCA_000473525.2. Taxonomy (NCBI): domain Eukaryota; kingdom Metazoa; phylum Arthropoda; class Insecta; order Diptera; family Culicidae; genus Anopheles; species Anopheles melas. The sequence goes on along the minus strand of AXCO02002868.1, from coordinate 9,095 downwards.
AGAAGATTAGTTGTAAAAGTGAGAAATATAACAGAATTTTGAGCTAAATGTTAGTTTACTGAGAAACATAAAGGTAATAATGCCACTATATTTTGTATAAGTTAATTTAAGGGACAGTAAAAGCATAAAGAATGCAATTTTATTTTTTTTTTGTTGAAAATGATTACAAACCAATATTTAGCATATATGAGGAAGCTCCTAAAAGATCGATGAAAGTAATGTTTAAATTTACCAAGTTACAACAATTATCTCATATAGGCTATCGTACGGAACCGAGCACAATGACGTATCTTGAGTTTTCGCGTCTGGCGATTACCCAGGGGAAAAAAGTTTATATTTCAGTTCAAGGGTAAGGAAATATGGAATGAAAAATTAAATATTTTTACTGAAAACTAGGCATGTATCGCACCAATTCTATAAAAAAAGCTTTTTAAATATTAGTAAAATCAATTCAAAGTACAATGTATCAAACGTACTACGAATAATTACTGTATAAAAGTTTGTTTTAAACAGTTTACTAAAGTAGCAAATATTTTGTATAAAAGCCAAGTGAATCTTGGAAAATGGTTAAAACATATTTGAATGTTTTGTGAAAAACACGATTAATAAGGTTGTTAATATTAAACAAAATAATTACACATTTTATAAATAATATTGATTTGAACATTTCTAGACGAAATGAAGTTATTTATACTTGCGTTATGATTGGTGAAATAAAATTCATAGAATTAAAAAAAATATGTTCTGTATTTACTATATTTTAACCACCTTTATGAAACAGTCCTACAAGACATGTGTTTTGCCCATAGTGAAAAATATGAGAAAATTTGCTCACCTCTCACACTCGAACCCGTTATCTCTCAGTGTAGCGTTACTGTACCGATGAAGCATCAAAATTGTTAAATTTTATCATCTCACCTTGAGCAACCTGAAATATGGATAACAAATAAGCAAACAAACGATCAAATTTCTAAACAATTCACGGCAAAAATGAAACACTTTTCGATAACCTTCCAATGTGTCCAGAAGAAGGTTTACCATCCCGTCCCGATCTGTTCGCAGGCTTGAGTCCCGGTTTTCGATTTGAGTTTTCCAAAAACAAAGCGAAAAACTGCAAACACACACTAGCACAAATTTTACTTCGACTAACTATCATTTTTTCCGACTTAGTTTGCAATTTTGTGCAAAGTTTCGTCCCGGTCGCATCGTCTGAAGCACACCAAAGAGTGCATCGAGCAGAGTGTCCGTGCCAGTGCCAGTGGAGTGCTTCCGTTCGGCTATCCACAAATTTAAAATTCGTTTACTTCGTTCACCTTGCCTCCCGCCCATGCCGGCTGGTTCGTTCGTTGCGGAGGGTGTAGCATGTGTCTGACGTTGGGCGCTGGGACCGGAAACGACGTAAGACGCCGTCTGCACGTGAGCTCGCCGGCGGAGTTCGTGGAAAGTCGACGATAATGAAAACTCTCCTCCTCGCTCACTGGGTCTCTTTCTCACCCCTGTGAAGGGGCAGACGGATTTGCATCTGGCACCGTTTTGCATTCCAGCGCCAGAGTTAATCGCCGAACGGCGGTGGTGGTTGTGATGCATCCGGGCAATGGGGCGAGAGGAGAGTAGCTGTCTGGCCGACTGTAAATGAAAGGCTTTCGGTTCCCTTCTTCCAACCCTTCTTGTTGGACTGATCGGACGATGTGCTTGCTCTGGGTAAAAGTGGAAAGGCTTTATTATTACTCCTGTCCGGCCTTTGCACCGACCGGTGGAAATTAGCCCTCGGGACTTTATGGCGTTTTTTTTTATTATTTAGCCAGACGACCCCGGTTTGTTGCAGTTGGCCGGTATGCCAATATATGCTCTCATCCATCTGGTTGACTCGGTTTTATTTTTACACCCTTTTTACTCTCTGAATACAATGTTTCGTACCGTTAAATAAACCGAATTGGACGGCATGAAAGCAATGTCAACACATCAGCACACAAGCGCTTGGCAAGGACACCATTGACTCGGGGAACGCAAATATTGGAACAAAAATTGCAGCAAAAATGTTAAACCAAACCGATGGTCCCCGCGGAAACGCTGCTATCTCCGTCCTGCTTTTTCGATCGCATCATGTGAACCAAGCAGTGCTTCAAGTTTGAAATTTCGGTCGCAAATGTTTGCGTTTGTTGTTTTTGCCCCCCCCTCCCCCCTCTGCCGTTGGCCACTGTGCCGCAGTAGACAAACTGTAGCTCGTAACCCTTGGTTCACGAGGCCCGCATACGCATATAGTTCTAGCGTCAATTAAAAACCTGTTGAAGTTTAATTCAACCGCTGAATGGCATCTAGGGTGATGCATATACAGGAGGAAGGTTGGGTTTGATTTTTATTTCATCAACCGGGACTTCATCAGAATGCAATATTTAATGCTGCGTAGGGGTTTAAGTAAGACGAATTGATCAATCGTTATGGAAAAGAGCGAGGTTGCGTGGTTAGTGCACTCAAACCGGGGGAAATATTGATTGGTTTACCGAAATTGGTTTGGTTTGGAAGCACTTGGTAAGTATTAAAATATCATTTATCTTTAAAATGAAAATAATTGTTCAATATGGCAGCATGTAGGAGCATTTGAAAAATAACACTGAAAAGGGAAATATCAAAGACTGCATTATCTAAAACCAAGAACCAAAGAAAACACATATTTTCTTTTGTATAAAATGGCGGGTAAACTTACCCAAAAATACCAAAAACTATTCAGTTTCAATTTAAACCGCAACAGGTTGCTCACCTCTGATGTAAGTGCCATGCAAATTGCATAACTTTAGGCAAACTAGTGGAAGTAAATTACATTACTTTTCTTTTTTTTATTCCTTTGTTTCCAAAACTCACAGCACCACTCAGAACAGAATGCCCCATAAATAACGCAACAAGCTTGTACATGGTACGACTAACGACTTAATAAATTCGCTCAAAACATTCCAATAACATTGTTCTGCCCGATTTGCATTGAATAACGCACCACATCGTTCAAGTTAACGATTTCCGCTTTCTGTGCGAAAAAAAACCCCAAACTGCAACGAACAGTGGGTTGCCAACCTGACCCCCGGCCCGACATGATAGCCCATATCGTGTGTTGCTCATAACTTTTCGAACCCTTGGGGTGAACCCCTTCTCGGCCAGCATAACGCATGTTAATTGAATAATACCAACGCACGTACCGGCTCTCTTATCACCGCGAACCGGTGTGTAATTATTGCAGCGACTCAAGTGCTTCTTCACCCCCAGAAGAGGCCGGAAACGTTTTCCAGCTCGGAGTTGCATTTAAGCAGTCTTTCGTAGCGATCGTACTGAATAAGTCTTGCAGACCGCGTTAAACGGCGCTTGTAAGAGAAGTGAAGAACATGACACAACAGAAGCTACACCTGTTTGTGCTACTATTTGTGCCGTTGCTCTGTCACTCATCTTTCGGGGATTTGTCGGATGATACACAACAATCACCAACACCGCCCGATGTTGCTGGCGATCTTGATGCACGGGCAGGACCGTTGGATTTACGACCACCACTTCCGACGACCACTGCCAGTGAAAAGCCAACCACAGCGAAACCTCTGCCCGGCCTGGGTGAACTGCTCGGTGGAGGCGGTGGTCTACCGGAACTGGGTGCCGGCGGACAGCAATCGGGCGGGTCACCTCAGGCCTCGCTGATACTGGGCGCATTTCAGGCCATCATTACGCCGTTCAATCCGGGGATGCTTGGAACGGTGATTGGTGCACTGGGTGGAGGAGGAGGTGGCATTGGTGGCGGCGGTGGCGGTGGTGGTGGTGGAACTCCCAGTTTACCTTCCTTTCCCATTGGGTCGAAGCCACAGAAATAAAGCTTGGTGGACCATAGTGGACATAATGTTTTTTTTTCTAAAAAAGAAATAATAAATACTAAAAATAAAGAATGTTTCTGATTCCAATTTGCTACTTTACCATAGTCCCTTCACTTCCCGAAAAATGCGCTTGTTGCTTTTGGTTTGCTTTATTCAACCACACCACATAAATGGGTTAAAGATTGTAACAAGTAAGTATTTGTTTTCGTGTTGCACTGCTTTAGTTAAAAGAAGTTGAGTTTCAATACACACCACAGAGTGTTGTTCCGTTTGTTTGTTTTTCTATAATTGTACTCTCACTCTCTCGCACACAAACACGCTCTCTTTCTTTACTTTTTGCTTTCTATTCTTTCTCGTTTTTTTTTCTATTCTTGCTCTTAAACTTCGTCCTTTTCGACATTCGCGTTTTCTGTCTCATTCAATAAAAAAATCGAATAAAAGAAAAAAGAAATGCTATTATTCTTCTTTCTTCTATAAAGTTCTTCTTTCTTTTTCATCTTCTTTGTTCTTATTCTTTCTTCTACTTTCTTCTATTCTTTATTATTTCTTTCTTTTACTTCTTTGTTTCTTCTTCTTGTTTCTTCTTCTTTCCTCTTCTTATTTTACCTTCTTCTTCTTCTTTCTTCTTCTTTCTTCTTCTTATTTTATCTTCTTCTACTTCTTTCTCATTTTTCTTCTTATTCCATCTTCTTTTACTTTTCCCTCTTCCTTCTACTTGTTTCGCCTCCTGCTTCCTTCTTCGTCATCTTTCTTCTTCCTATATCTTCCTTTTCTGTATTCTTCTTACTTCTTCTCATTCCTTTTCCCTTTCCTTTTTACGTCTTTTTCCTTCTCTTTTATTCTTTAGCTTTCTTCTTCATTCTTGATCATCTTTTTCTGCTTCTCATTACTTCTTTTTCATTTCCTCTTTCTCGCTTCTTCCATCTCTCTTGCCATCACAATCACAAATCCTTCTAGCATAATTTTTCTAGCCTACTAAAACCTACACTTGCACCATTTTATTTGTGTTGTGTGTGTGTGTGTTGTTGTTGTGGGGAGCTGCCCGCCCGCCATATGAAGTTTAAAACATTCGCAGCACATTGCACTAGTGTTCGATCGTATCGTTATAGCTAAACATGTAGTTTTTGTTAGTTTTGCTCGCTTGCGGCATTACACAATAAAGATAAACGTTTGTTTAAGATATGTTTTGTTTGCTTGCTTATTTGCTTGCATGTTGTGTGTAAAATATTAAAGTAATAATAATAATAATAAAAAAACTTGTTTCCTTACAGACTACAAAATCCATCAGTTGCGTTGCAGAACACAGTTAAAAATGTTTGTTTCAATGCAGAAACAAAGGAAAGGTGGTGTGGGACAGGATAGGGAAATGGGAGCTCGGGGAAGTAAGGTTGTGGGGGTAAGGTACGCTTACTACGCGCACCTCTTTTAAAACAACGAAAGAAAAACCAAACAACATCTCCTCAATTGCATACTTTCATCGGTGATGTACACTGAGATCGAGCGGACCATCTTCCACGTCCATCTTGAGCAGCCTCGGTACCTCCGGACGCTCACCCGCCCCGGCAGCACCGACGACGACGACACCTTCCCTGCACCGTTCGTCGTCTTCGCGCGATGCCGTACCGTTGCCGTTGTCCCACGGTTCGAGCTGCTCGCCATCCATCAGCTGGCGCCGGGAATCGTCCGCCTGTTCCATCAAGCCCCAGTAGCTAGCACCGTGCTTAAACTGCTGACAGCACCCGGGATGCTCGCAGCCCGCCAAACGTTGCGGCCCGTACTCGGGATAGAGCCGTGCCTCCTCGTCGCAGCACACCACATCGATCAGCGCACCGCCGTCGTCCTCGGAATCGTAGTCCGGATAGGAACCGGTCGCATCCGAGCGGGTCGTACTGTCCTGGGAGTGGCTTTCGTACTCCATGCAGCACACATCCGGCAGCCGCAGGGGCGAGCAGCCGTCAAGGTTCGCGTGCTTGAACGTTTTGACGTGCTTGCGCAGCGAGGACGGATCGGTGTAGCGTTTGTTGCAGCCCGGCACCTTGCACACGTACGGTTTGTCGTTCGAGTGCGTCCGGGTGTGCTTGAACCGATCGGAAGAGTTCGAGTACGCTTTGTTGCATCCCTACAATTGGCAGAGCAAAGGTAGAGATTAGTTTACACTGCTCATCCAAGATCTAAGATCCAAGCTGCTGGTGCAACTTACCTCCACCGGGCAGACGTACGGCTTTTCGCCCGAGTGTGAGCGGAGGTGAATTTTCAGATTTTCCGCGCGCGAAAAACACTTGCCACACTTGCCGCACTGGTGCGGCTTCTCCTTCGTGTGGGTGCGCACGTGCACCAGCATCTTGTAGCGCGCGTTAAAGCCACGGTCCTGGCGCAGGCAGCGCTCCCAGCGGCAGTAGTACAAACCGTCCAGCCCGATGACGGCGTGCTTCTGCGTGACGTGACTTGCCAGATCCTCCAGCTTGAAGAACACGCTGCAGAAAGAGAGGGCAAACGATTAGTGGGAGTTTCTTAGCGCGCGGTGTTAGTGCTGAAAGTGAGCGAACGGGTCAACGTCACGCACAGGTCGGCTGATATTGTGCCGATAAGATATATCGACCTCGAACACACCGGCTGGCCGCAATTGTTTGGCCGCACCGGACCGAGGTCCCCGGTTTCCCCTGGACGAAGGTGATGATGATGATGATGCGATCATTATCTCACCGCATGGTCGCGGAAAGGGCTTGGTCGTGGTGCGGGTTAAACAAGCTTTTCGGCGGGTACGAAGGTGTTTTGTGCGGCCGGAAACGTTGGCTCATCACAACCGGAAATAGATTTTGGGATTTTTTGCCTGTTTTTTTTTTTGCAGGTTTAGCAAGGCTTTGGATGTGGTCCACTGGTCCACCACCACCATGGTGTAATTATTTCAATGTTGCGAAACCATGCCTTATCAAACCTGGTGTTTGACCAAGGGGCATAACAAAACGCGCTCAAAATAGGCACTACCGCCACCACCACCACCACTGGCGGTGGTATACGTCACGAGTTAGAGAAGCTGTAAATTCGCTAAGAAATGGTTGGCGAGGGTGAGAGTGTGCTAACGCATTTATCAGTAACGCGCCTTTGGATGAGCCAAAGCGGGCGAAAACGCCTCGCACGAGATTGGGGCCCAATCAAAATCGAGGCACAAAAACTTACACACACACACACGAATACATCAGTCGGCGCTAGACTACTCAAGAGCGCTTGTTGATAAGCCCTTTTCGCCGAATTCATGTTCAGAATCTGAGATTCTAAGAATTGTTTAAAAATTTCAAAATGATTTTCAAAGCATTTTCTGCTTAAAAGTCCTCAGTTTTGACAATACAATTATATTTATTGTAAAATATTAACCATTTCCTTCACCAAAATATGCAAACTTGATTCCAAATTGGTGGTGCTCTTCCTGGAATCGTACCACCATAAACAATGAACGATCAACGGGAGCTTCTCGCTAGATTCACGCTGACATCTGCACACGGTACAACAGAAAACGTGCGACTCAGGGTAAGCAGAGTGAGAATGTGGCCCAAAGGGAAGAGGGAAGGCTGGGGCTGTCTGTTTGCTTTACATGGTGGACAGCCGGAGGAGCAAACGTTCGCTTCTTCTCCAGTCCCATCTTGGCTCTTATATCTCGCGACTATCATATGATCCGCGGTGGCGAGGAAAAAGATAACAAACTGTCTGGAGAGATCTTTTCTGGGAGTAAAAAATAACTTACGATAGTCGGTATAAGGTATAGGGTGTCACCAGTCCCGTTTTAAGAGTGAATAAAATAAGGAACATTCCTTGAAATGCCTTTCAATTACTAAAAACACTAGAGGATCATTGGATTGCTATGCTCTTGCTGCTGATTTAAGACTGTTAAAATCGTAACAGAACTTAGAATGCTTCAATTAAATTGTTGTTAACATTGCATTCCAGCGCCATCTGTCTGCTGCAGCCAAAAAACAAGTTTAGGCTTAAGTACATCAAGCTTCTGTAGAAGTTTCATTGAAGACTGTTGTATGTGTTGCATTCAAAGTGCAATACTATAGACTCCTACACAAGCAATAAATGAATTCTATGGCTGTATCGTAAATTCTGGTTAGTTTTAAACGAGAGCAGAACAGCGCCATCTAGTAGGAAGTATCCCTATTAGCAACGAGACAGCGAAATTTCCAAAATATCCTACTTCTAATCGACAAAACCATCGCCTTCCTTACCAGTAACAGTTTTCCCAGCGGCAGACAAACTCCTCCACCGTGTCCGGCTCGGACTGCGAGCTGCTCGCGTCGGTTTCGCCCTGCATCGGGACGACCTGCTGGTTCTGCACCTTCATAATGACGGAGTTGCGCTGCGCTGCCGTACTGCCGGCACCGAGCACTTCACCCCGCCCCGACAGTGGACTGGGCGAGCGATCGCGCAGCGGTGGTGTGTGGGGTGGTGAAAGCGGCCCTGCCGCAAGTTGATCCTTTCCCGACACGGCAGCTCCTTCCGTGCCGGTGTTGCGCCCGTTCAGGTAGAAGTACAGTGGCGATGAGCCGACAGACGTAGGCGACGAACCGGTCGATGAGGCCGGCGACCGAAGACGATCGGTCGGCACGGGTACACCGGCGGCGGCGGCGGCCGCTACCGCCGCAACCGTTGCGCTGGCCGGCATCGAGCCCGGTGGCGACGATTGCATCGGCAGGATAAAGTCGTACGGATGGTGGTACGGGGGCGTTATCGGGTGGTAGCCGCCGAGCCGCTCATTCTGCACCGGCGGTGACGATTGGTAGTAGTAGAAGGGCTGCAGGCCCATCCTGTACGGGATGGTTTCTTTGTTGATTAGCATTATTGTGCCGTGTGTCGCGACGCTGGTTGCTTTCTGCTTTTATTTTTTATGTCATTTAAGGTTAGATGTGCTTTCTTTGGGTTAAAGTCGGTGTCGAGCCAGCCGGAGGACACAACAACACTGTCACAGCACTGGAAGCGTTATCTTAACGTGTTAATTACTACTCATTCCGGGTTGTTAGCAAGTTGCGGCTTATTTGCATTCACAATCAAACACACACAAACACACGTTGGAACAAGAGTTAGCACAAAATGCACAGACACACACGCAGCAATGATCCACCGATCTACTACCGATCACTCACTACCAAGATGGCCTCTTTGTTCTAATCTTTTCTCGCACTCTCTTTCACTGATTCGATTTCTTTTGCATTTTCGTCGTTTGTCGCTCGTCTAACTCTAAACGCTCTCTCTCTC
>KI920033.1:20342-33691 GCA_000473525.2 Anopheles melas | reverse complement strand
CAAGGAACGCCTTCGGGCTGGCAATTATTAGCTATAAAATAGGACACATATTCAAGATGAAGAGAGAGAGAGAGAGAGACAGAGAGAGAGAGAGAGAGAGAGAGAGAGAGAGAGAAAGAGAGAGAGAGAGAGAGAAAGAGAGAGAGCGAGCAGGAAATCGAGTTGGCTCAATTCCCCTGGTTTAAGCTTGACTGTGGGCATATTCTCTACACCCGAATTGATACCGTAGTAGTATTAAGTGTTATGCATAAATCCGTTCATTACAGTTTGCATTTCCTTTTCTTTGTCCTTTTCTTTTCCCTTCTTCTTCTTCTTCTTCTTATTCACACCAACTCTACAGGGCACGGAAAATCTCGAAGGATTTGCACCGAACATTACGAAATCGTACAAGCTGATCCGCTCGTGCAGCTTCGTCGGCAGCACGAACGTCGCGAACGTGCTGTTCCAGAACCGGAACCGGTACGTGACGGAGTCGGAAACGAGCGTCGATCGGGCGGCGGCCGGCAGCGACGACGACGATGACGACATCGACAGCAACAACGTGATAGAGGGTGCCGCCCGCAGCAAGGTGTCCCGCAGCTCCGTCACCGAGTCGATGGGGCTGAGCGGCGGTCCGGCCACGTTCCGTCCGCTCGGTGCCGCGCCGAACATGTTTGCGTTTCTGCTGTTCATCATCTTCCTGTACTCGTTCCGGATAGCGCACCGGGTGTGAACCGGCGGCACAATCTACTAAGCGGCAAGAGGAGAAGCATACAATAATAAGTAGACAACCAATTTGCAGCTGAGATTTGCATCCAACTCACCAAAGAGTCCTAGATTCGACCGTTCGGCCGTTCGTTCGATGAACGATTGTAATGAAACGTACTGTACATACGGGATGTAAATGTTTGTAAGTGTGTGTGTGTAAGTGTGTCTTTTATTTGTAGGTGAGGAAAAGAAATGAACGTTTTTCTCAACACCTAAAGGGTAGAAGAGAAACTGTACCGCTAAGCAATGAATATTCGGGGTTACCTTGCATTCCACCAGGTGGAAGGACTAATTGTTTCTTTCTTATTTTTTATCGTTTAACTGCAAGTAGAAAATAAATGTTGTAAAAAAGAGATACGTAGAGTTTCGCCTAGCCGAACATGAAAGTGATGAAAAGGGAAGGATAAGACGTGAAAGTGTTGGTGAATCATATGGGAAAACTTCAGAAAAGCAAAACCCATGAAAGTAACATAGAAGAAATTTAATCCGTGTCAAAACATATGAAACTGATACACGTAGAGAGAAGGAAAAAGCAGAGAAAATATCTGTCTTCTCTATCTAAAATCACCTATTTTCTCGACTTGTACATAAACGCTTTGCCATATAGCGTGTCTGTTTTTGTGTTTTTGTAAATAGTGCATTTTGTAAAAAAGAGTAACAAGAAACAAAAATCGGTAGTAGATCTGAACGTCTGAAGAGAAATCATAAAAAAAGGAAAAGCATAATAGCAAGAAAAAGGGAAAAAAGATCCAAAAAAAATCACGTACACTCGGTAGCAACAATGGTGCAACATTACAATAGATGTCAACGTGGTAGCGTAATTTTGGTAGTGAAGAACCGAAAGCCGGTCATCGAAAGAGAATATAAATTGAAGAAGCATAATAAAATTAAAAACAAAAAAAAAACAAAAATTAATTCACCTCGAAAACATGTGAAAGAAATGCGTGTCTGTACACACAACTCCTAAAGGCGGCTTATTGCTCCGATACTATGCGTCCCGGTACGAGCGAGCGGTAGTGTAAGTGCCGCACCTCCCTATTTTCTGGCACTAGATAATCCTTCCCAAGAAGTAGCTCGATTATTTGCTGTCCAACACACTGCTACCTTGTTTTTGGCAACGTTTCGTCTGTTACCTACCCTCACTGTTGTGAAAAAAACATTAAAAAAAAAACGAACAAACGAGACGTTGTTGGTAGCAAATGTTTTAAATATTGTGAAACTTTTGTAACTTTGCGAAGCGGTTGTGGCAGAAGCTGAATGGCATCTCAATCCTATCCCCGAACTACCTGACTCCAATACCTTGCGATACCTTTCACTCTTAGTATGTCCTGCTCCGGTGCGTCGTGCGTCTACTGATCAGCACCTACTAGTGGGCATCTGTGTGTATGTAAGGGAAACTGTTTAGAAGGAAAACGAGAAACGAAAGCCGTCCTTTCTCCTGCCCGACAGGTGGGAACGAAGTGGCTTTCGTTAGGTTTCGACATTTATCTGTTTGATTTTTGCAACACTGCAAACACTACTAGCTGCTACTGCGCTGCTGTTACCGAAGGGGAACCTTAAAGAAAAAGGTGCAGAGTTTATAAAGATGGAATTGGATGGGTATTATGTATTATTTTGATTTTTTTTCTTGCCACTCGACCTTCCGTTTAGTCATTTTGTGAAATATCTATTCATCATGCATTCTTTTTTAACCTTTTTTCTCTTTACACAAGAGCAATTTGGTTAACTTTTTCGCCCAAAATCATATAACCCATAGGTCAGCGCTAGTAAGCTCGCGAGAGACAATCATAAATAAAAAATAAATCGCTCAACTTTATAGTAAACGCAGTACATTAACCTGAGCGGTGTGTGGAGGTTTTATAGTGGAAAGGAAATATCATATGAAGGAAGCAAAACTGCAACGTGAACGAATGGAACAGTGCTGGCTGAATGGTGCTATTTTTTTTGTTTTTTTTCTAATGAAATTGGGTTTCTTAATATATTTATAATTTATATAATTTTCTTAATATATTTAGTTTTACTTTATTCTTTTTGCATTATTTATTTTCAAATTTTAGAAAGATGTTTGTAATGTATTTTTTCAATTTTTTTCCTTGTTATTTTCAAACTGGTGGTGCTAACTTAATTATTATATTGTAATATTTTGTTTTTAAGTTTGCTGCTATGATGCTTGATAAGTTTTTTGCGTGTTTCGTTCAATTAATTTCATTGTGTTTCATTCCATTATTTTCATTATTTTTGTGTGTCGTTGAAAAGAGATTTGATTTGATGTTTTTAACTTGTTTTTCTTCACCTGCGATAGCATATGTTGTCGATTCATTCAATTCCTTATTTTTAAATCCCTTTTTGATACTTTTGGCTATTTAGTATGAAATTGCTATCTATCTCCTATGTTATAATTCTATCCATTTGTGCGTTTCTTTTATTTGTTTTTCATATTGTTTCTCGATGAAAAAGCAAACAAAAAAATAGAAGTAAAAATATAATGAGTGAAACATACTACACAACTCTAGTGGGGAACCCTTTTTACATGTGATAAGGTGCAGAGAAATAATCGTAAAAAGTGGAGTAAAACACTAGCATGATCGTTTTGCGTTTCATAATAACAGTAACAAACAGTAGTATATATAGTAGTGATTGAAAACGAAAACAGCCAACCATTGACATACTGTAAATCACTTTTCTTTGCACTGCGAAAGCAATCCTTCCACTCGATGCCGCAGGTAATGTTTGTAAATAGGAAACAATAGTAGGAAAACTGATGCTCGCTTTGTAATTGCACTTCGTGTAGAAGCTGGTCTGTGCTCCTTTTTTCTGTCATGTACCTCCAACACTGTGAAACCACGTTTCAGGCACCTACCTGTGCAGCTGCTTGGCACCTGCCGGTCTGCTCTCTTTGCTCTCCTTTTTAGCATTCCCTTTTCTTTCATCAGTCGTCAACGCTTCTTGGCGGACTTTTCACACTTGATTTTCAGTGAACTTTTGTCTCCCACCGATGACGTTGAGACGAGATGAGTGCGTGTATATGTGTGTGTGTGTGAAGCATTAGGCGGTTTAGTATTTATTCGATACCACTCATCTAATTAATAAAAAAACAAATGGAACGAAATAAGTCTGTCCCTGGAATGAAACGACGAAGGAAGATACTGATGAGAGAATACAAGAATGAATTTTGCTTAAAGTGAAAGAGAAGCAGAGAAAGAAAATTGTCTAACAGAGAAGCAAATTAAGGCACACTAAAACACACCAAGAAGCTGGTACATTGTGGAAAAGAATTATAAATAATGAAAATGGAAAAAAATGATAACTTTGAATCAGAATTTCATATTGATCATGAAAACACAACAGAGACAAGAAATAGATTAAATGAAGTGAATAATACATGAACATTGGAATAAATGGTAGAAAAGTCATCGAAATGACAAATAACATCCAATCATACTCCTGTAAGAAAACAAAAGAACAACAAGATTTGCAAAACAGATAACCTAAACCGAACGAGATGTTTGATCAGTTTGATGGTTTTTAAATGCTGCTTCGTAGCAGACGAAATATTAAACGATTAAACGATTTTTGATCGGTTAACCGAACCGCTCGAAAGGTGCTCTCGAAAACGTAGCGGTGTAGTGTGCGTCAAAGTGACGAAAATATTATAGCAAACTTACTTTACCACATTCCCCCTTATCCTCGTAGTGTCGTAATGTTGTGACAGCAAAAACAGCTTCAGCTACCCCAAAAAAATGCGTTTCTTGGTGTAAGAAAAAAAAATCGATTTAGAACATAGAGAAGAAAAAAAGACAACAAATCATTTTAATTCAACGGCTAGAAATGCTCGTTCAGTTTTCCATCTTTGAAAAGCAAGGAATTATTATTTTTGCAGTTGGACGCAAGATTGACGGGATGGCAGGAACATACCGGATGGGGAAAGGAATATGAATCGTGTAAATTAAAACCTTTGCTAAGAAAAAAGTAACCCAAAATGACGAGTGAAAACCGCGGGCACACTGCCCAGCCAGCACTACTATTGAGAGCTCGAAATATACCCACTGGAAGCATAATTGTTTGTTTTAAGCTTTAGTTTTACTCTTCTCATACCTGCTCGAACGGTGGTGATGAGAGGAGCAGTGATCGGTGAAGTTAAATAATACAAACAGAAACGTGGATAAAGCAATATGAAATGAAATAAATTTAGATATCGAAAGTGAAACCAGATGAGTGCCGTGTTTTATTGGTAAATGTAATTGGAGATCCGAAATTCAAAAAAAACTGAAACTAGGAGTTAAACATTTAATGGAATTAAATAAAAACTGTTTTTAGAAGCCTCTAACCCATTTGAAAGCGTCTAAATTATTTAAAAAGCTCCCTAAAGGTAAGTATAAATGACTCAACTACTTACAGTTCAATTGTGTCTCACGAATCCTCACGAATAAAGAAGATAAAGTATTTTCAGTGACAGGCCTTAATTTTGAAGCATTATCTATACTCTATTGTTTTAATTTGCCCGTCATGCCCGTTGAAGCCCCAAATGGACCGTGTCCCGATACGTAGAACTGACTATCCTGCTAAAGGAAATCAATCAGTCACTGAAAGCCATGCTCACTAGAGGTACAGACAGGTCGGTTGACCGACATCGGTTGTTGTGTTAAAATGCAGAAAAAGAAGAAAATTATATAAAAAATACAAATAATAATTTATGAAGCTAATACATTGGACAGTTGTATTTTTTTAAATGGTTCATGATGTTGATGGAAGGTAATCTACACATCTTGTTATAGAATGTTTTTTTTTCCATTCCATTTATTCAGCATGACAAGCAGCATCTAGCCAAGGATCTTATCCTTAAAATTTGACTTTCTGCTTCCAATTGGTTGTTCGTTGCACATAAGTCATGAACCTCTGCGAACTGCGAATTGATACGCTTGGGCCCGTCGAAATGATGATAGATTTGTCAACTTATTAAAACAGGTTTTTAGTATATTTTTCGTAACAATGATTATTTGACAACATTCTTGAGTTCTTGGTACAGTCGTCAACTCGCACAACTTAATGACATCTCTGTGCACCCATACTTAGGACTGAGTATCCTGCTACGGGTAATCAATGAGTCACTGAAATTAAGTCCGTCTAGTGGTACAGGCTGGTCTTGACCGACAACGGATGTTATACGAAAGAAGAAGAAGAAGCAGAAAAAGAAGAAGAAAAAGAAAAAGAATAAAAATAATTCTAAAAATTAATTTGCTATCTTTGTTGTTTTTTAGAGTTGTTGTAGTTGAAATCTTTTTATTTAAAATGAACAATCCCAATAGGCCGCATTGCTTGAATGTAGTGGACGTTTGTATCTCTATACAACCTCTATCAATGACATTTTTATAATTAAAAATATGGTTCCTTTCTTGTTAAGGAGACTTTAGGACAATTAACATCATCAAAAACACACATTTAAAAGCTTCAATCCTTGACGACACTATCCAAAAGTTTTTTGTTAGTAGAAACTCACAATAAATGCTTGCAGTTTGCAGACAATTCGCAATGAAACTTGTAGTCTAGTAAATATGCAAACAATTAGACATTGACACCAGTAACGAATAAAAGCATCATTTATTTCTTCATTCTTCGCTTGCTTCAAACATTCCTAGCTCTAGACATTGTGTTCGGACCAGTTCTACATCCCATCAACTTTGCACTATTGTAACTTTAAATTACTAAAACAAACCATTTCCACCATTTCCTCCTTCTCACAAATAACTCTTTCACCCAGCAAAACCACCGAAAAACTCATCTCCACCACTTTCCGACCCGTTTTTCAGACGCAATTAGAAAGTTGGTGTTTTCTGTCAAAGATTGCAAAGTTTTACAAAGCTCATTGTCGGTCTAGGTAGTGTGTCAAAGCCGACCCTCCCTTGCTCCACTCCCACTCTGTGTTCCTATCGGGCTATTTCGTATGCCAGAAAGCAACAAAAACACTTGTCTGCGGAAATGAGTAGTCTCCTCTGAAGGAGAATGACACTTTCCCTCTGGTGGCGAAAAACGCTGAACCAAACACTAAGCCTCATTGGGTGGGCAGGAGTATGGGGTAAGGTTTTTGCAAGAAGCAGTTCCTCAAGCGGCGTATCCCCCAGCCAAGCCCTAATCTAATTGTCTCCTCGAGTGGCAGCAGCAGCACCAGCAGCATTAGCAGAAAGCATAAAGCGCTTGGGTGCCCTTTGGAGGAACGCGAAAAACTGCAACCCACTCCAGGATCATCACTCTTCATTTTACATTCTTGAAGGAACTTTTCGGGCAGCATTCGTGGTGCTTTCCATTAGGTGAAAGACGTTTGCTGACTGCTGGTTACCGTCTCAGCCTCTGCGTTAACGCCCTGCCCCTCGTACGTCCGCATTGTGCTCGCCAAAAACTCATTAATTCACCTTGGCCACGAAGAAAAACGCATGGTTTCCGGGGTCGTGGTGGCTCTTGCCCGTGCGGTATAAGCGGCGATTTTCACTTCATCTTCGGTCTTGGCAGTCTGGGTAGTGGGAAGCGTTCCATCGTCTCTCGTAACGCATTCGGCGACAAAACAGCGTCAAAATGGGAAAATGTGATTTGTTAATTCATCAAAATGTCACACGCCACGAGCCTGCCAGGCCGACGGTGCTACTCCCGACAAGTGATTTGATGGGACGGACTAATCATCGTGCTTCGGTGGTTGTTCTTCAGCAAGGTTCTCAAGGCGCCTTCACTTGTTCTGCATTAAATTTTCCAACTTTCCGTCTGTATGTGGGCTGAGTGTTTCTTGAAAATGCAATTTTCGCCACATTTCGTACCGTTTTTCTTACTTCCACTAAACGAATACACTCAAATCCCAGTTGCTTTCTGTGATTAATCTTTGAACTCACGCTTGGCAGTCAATTGAGAACGATGTGAATTTAAAGCTTCTTTTCATGTAGCTAAATTAATTTTCCTTTTTTATGCATTGAAGCTCAGCATTTCAAATCCATTCCATTCGCTTTGCTTTTCAAAGATTTGTGTGGTTTTGTGTAGAAAAAAAATGTGAAAAGCCAGCCTTTCTTCAGCATCTTGCGAGCATGATCCCTCGAACTCGTTACCGGATATTGTAACGTTTCGGCGAATGAATATGATTTTCGATAACGGATGCGAATCGGGGTTTCCTTCCATCTTTCGTTGGAGATGGAGCGGAGCCGGGCTTTTCACAAAAATCGACTGTCGGTGCAATCAACTGCACTTGCACTTCCGCACCGGGTTTGGGTGCATACTCTCGCGAGCGAATGCCATGTGTGTGCGTTAGCTCAAATGGAACTCCCGCTTTCACTTCATTCTAACGAAGGCAGCATGGAGCAGGGAAACGCTTTATCGTGATTCAAAGAAGTTCGCTAGCGGACGAAAATGGGAAAATCATTCAGTAGGAAATATTAAGTCACCTAAACTTCCCTTTTACTGCATAGTTGTATAGAGGTCTTTTGTGATGTAGCAAGGCAAGGGTGAGCGAAGAATGGAGCCTAGGTCGTGGTTTTTGAAAGCACGGATTGGTAAGCATGCTTCCTTCTAGAAGCTCGTCAATACTTTCGCGTTTGAGATGTTTGATCGAGCTAGGCATGAAGCGCTTTCTGATGGATGAATGCAAATGCAAATTATTACTGCTTCATGTGGCAAGTGTTAGAGGTTGTTAGGTACGCGGTTCAGAGCTGGAGAATAGCTTAGCTCTGCTTGATACTTATCAAAGCGGAGTGTCTTGTAGAGCGAATGATCAGCATCTAGTTTTCATATCGTATTGATTGGTTTCAGGGTGATAGTAACGTAACAAGATTCAATAAAATTTTAATGAGTTGCAAAAGACTTTATCGGCAATGGAAATTAAATTTTGCTTTTTCGATTTATGTTAATACTGCAACGTGATCTCAATAACAGAATAAATTATGAAGTCAAAAATAAAAATTTAACTAAAATATAGTTGATTAGATCAATTAGCTGTTGAAGCAAATACTTTAATTTGGATTACTTTTCTCCCCAAATGAAAGCACAGTAATTACAGAACCTTGAAATGGCACACAGAATCAACCACAATAAGCACACTGGCAACTGGTAATTGCAAAACACAAAAAAAAATCCCACAAGCAACCACACAAAAGCGCATACATCAATGCTTGCTTTCGGGGTGCGCATCGATGAATATAATATTCATTTGCCACGATCGAACACAAAGCCGGGACAGAATGCGCTCAATGCACCGTGGTAGTCACAACTGACAAAAAGGATCGAAATGTGGTATTGAAGCATTCCATGGCTTACAATTTGTTCATGTTTTTCTTTTTTTTCGAAGGTAATCATTTCGATTATGATAACTCTCGGAGCGTACTGAGTAGGTATTGATCGGACGGGAAGGATCGAATAAAATGATTCGCTTCTCTTCCTTATCTCTTTCTTTCCTTTCATTCTTTGCATATCTTGGTACGCTCTTTTCAAAGTTACATTAAATAGCAACATTTCATTTGTTCGCTTTTCAAAGCGTTGCATTGGGTGTATGTGTGTTGTACCTTTTTGGTGCTTCAATCTACCAATTTCATTTGCTTGCGCTTTATTCATTCTGTTGCTCCCTGGGAAGCAGTAACTGAAGGGTTTTGCATTGTTTGGCGCTGCAGTTCCAATGAGTTCTTTCCTTCAATATTGACTTTAGAGGAATGAAATGATTGAATATTTCGCAAGTCATTTGCTTTTTACTGATGCTTGTTTTTCGTTTAAAATTTCTTGTTTTTTTGTTAAAATTTCATTCTTGTGATCTATGTTACACATTGCTTACATTTGTTTTTTTTTCGTGCATTTTCATTATACTGATATTTTTTCCGTTGCATGTATTAGTCTTATATTTCTATTTGATGTCTTCTTTGTTATGTAATGCTTTTTTTTTCGTGCTTGTATGTTTTACAGATTTTGGTTGTTTTTTATATTCTTACTTAGTTCTTATGATTATTTATTTCTTAAACCAGAACTTTCATCGTACTTTGTTTATTGTTACTCTTTGAATTTGTGCTATGCATATTTGTTTGTAGTTATTTATCTACTTGTTTTATTAGATTTTTTTTGCTGCATAATTGTAAGTTTATTGGATTTCATTCTTATTGCTTTGATGATCTTGTAATATTTTTAATATTAGTGTTTCTTAACTAATTCTTATTGCTACACTTCGATTTTGCATCATTTCATCATTAAACAATTTTTCCCCTTTTTCCATACCAATATTCCATCAAATTACCATTTGCTCTCGTGCGTCTCTGCCACCTTCCACCGTCGGCATGCAAATAATGAATCCTTCATCACACATCAAACGACCGGTGGATCATTTTAATATTTCATCCCAGCCCTTCGCTCGCCACGGTTTCGTAGAATAAGGAGAACCTCAAACGAACGAAGTTTATTATAGAGCCCCGAAACCGCAGCAGGATGCATCCGATCTCTCACTTACTTGCAATCGGTAGCCTATTGAACGCCCACCGGGAACCGGGTTCGTCTCCATCGTCGCATTCCCAGCACCCGCGTCCACGCGCAGAAAGACACGAAAGAAACGCGCGAATTGATTACAGCATAATCTCCGATGCTGACGGCACAGCTGCTGCTGCTGTTGCGCTGCGGTAGCAAAGACGAAATCAAAGAAAGTTAACTCATAACGCAGGATGGTGGAATGCTCCAGCGGGGTGCGTGGCCACGAACGGGGTGAACGTAAATATTAATAACAAAAATGATAAAAGCGAATACAAGCCATTATTTCTTCACCACGGATCCCCGCCACGGCGACCTGCTCCCGCAAAGCCGAAGACAAACGTGTTCCAGCCACGGAATCGCGGTCACTCGATGCCCTGTAGTCGGGCGATTTTGCCTGGCGGTTGCTGGGGACGGTTGCGTGATTCTGCCCCTGCCCGGCACGGAGATGACACGGAAGCAACGGAGCGAATCATCGACAATAATCCCCCAAACCTGAATCGTAACGCGCCCGATCGTTCTCGTATTGATGGTATTAATAAATTTAGAATATATTAATGTCATATCAATTAGATCGGGGGGGTATTTGCGTGGCTTCTGTGTGTGTGTGTGTGTCTGGGAGTAAAGGCAATGGCAGTAATGCGGTGATAAAGCGAAAATTCCTCCACCAGGAACTGGTCTAGGTCATAGCGCAGGGACACGCGGGGATTTGTCAGTTCAGTTTTCCAGAACAACTTTCTTAAGCCTGCTCGGTGTACATTAGGCTCGGCAAAAAGTTGAATGACTCTAATAAAAACTTAATTTTAATCGTTCTTTTACTTCAGTGTTTGCTGTTGTCGCTTCCTTTATAAAATTATTAATAAATTTTAAAAAAAGGAAGGAGGAGGAAATAAAAACATAAAATTATCACTAATTATTACAAACTACATTAATATGATTGAAATAAAAGCAATGTAAACCCCATAAGAAACTTACAAAAACTTGCGGAATACAAAATTTTACGGAATAAAAATTGGCTTGATATTTGATTTTTTATACGTTTTATTGTTAAACAGATAGTGTTTGTTATTTGTCTTGAATACATTTGCTGTTCATTAAGTTTTTTCAATTTTTGTTGTTTTGTTTTCTTATTATTTCAATGTTTATCATAACCAATCTTTATTTTTCTTGGTCTAATTTTCTTACTGTACCTACTGTCAGCTATTTTCATGGAATAATTCTGATCTTCGTCAGCATACTTATCTCCATGGAAGGATTACTACAACTAAAGCACAGCAAATTGAAGAAGAAGCGCACACCTTTCGATCAACTGCACGTGATGATTCCGTGCAGAGCGCTGTTCGATTTGTAATATTTCTTTTCAATAAATATTAAATTAATCCTACCCAACTACCGGTTCTTTTGCAGGTTTTCTCTCTTTCTCTCTCTCTCTCTCCCTCTCTCTTTCTCTATCTCTCTATCTCTCTCGCTCTCACTCTCTGTCTCATTGGTGTTCTCGTTTAAACGCAGGATCGGCCAGGCTTTACTTTTTAATGCGCCTCACCACGACCATGAGCATCGAATGTTGTCGTGTTTGGTCCCGCGAAGCGGCCAGGGAAAGATTCCCAGCTCGGATTCCTGGCCCGCACCCAAGCCTTAGTATGTTCGTGTTGTCGTGGGTTCGGTCTGTCTATTTGTGAATGTTTTATTACCGCAGCAAAATGGTCTGTCCACCGGCGCGAAACAGTTTGCGTGCCCGGCGGTGGACGGAGCAAGGCACGGAGCCACGGAGCAACCTTTCGCATACGCGGATTCGATCGATGAAAGGCGCCACAAAAA
The DNA here is from genome assembly GCA_000473525.2 of Anopheles melas. NCBI lineage: Eukaryota > Metazoa > Arthropoda > Insecta > Diptera > Culicidae > Anopheles > Anopheles melas. The sequence continues at coordinate 21,655 of KI920033.1, read as the reverse complement.
TCTGAGCATTGGAGTGCCGGGTGATGGCGAGAGTTCGGGCGGGAGTTTGCGGCGGAGGTTAAGCTGGGCAGATAGCTTTAATGTTGTTCGATGATTTAGTTTTACGGGCGATTTAAACGAATCGGTGAGTGAAGAAACTCGGAGGAGTAGCAGCAACGCGGTACGGATTATGGACGAATTTCCATCCGTAGCTAATTTGATTTCCGTCCCCTCCTCGCTTCTTCAGCTCTTCGCGCTCAAGCGTCAGTGAAGATCGGTCAAGTCGAAGCGGTCGGCGAAGCTAAGACGGCAAACAACAACTTTGATTTTCAAATCCCTGCCCCGGCCAGACACATTGTTACACATTCCGGCGTATCCCGCAGAAGCACATTTCCATGTCGTACCTTGCGCGAAGTTCAAGGGTGCGGCTGATTGGGCCCCGCATTTGGCCGCTCGGACGATCTTTGCATACCGCGTTTCGTGCGTTTATGACGGGCACGGGTATCGTTTGTCCGCCCCTGGTGAAACCTATCCGAAAAGTTTTCTAGCCAAATCGTTATAGACCATGAGCTAGTGTTGCGGTGGATGAGGAGCTGAGAGAGTATCGCCAGCTAATTATGATGTTTATTTTTAATCGGCCTTTGTTGGGGCTGGATTCGCGAATGAGCCCGGGAGGGGTGGGTTGTGTTTTGTTTGAATGCGGGTCATGGTCAGGTGGTGAGCGAAATGAAAGGATTGTTGGCGTGGAAGGTTACATCAATATTTTGAAACGACTGTTTCTTTTTGTTATCGATGAATGCATTTAAGGATAATAAATCAGTATATACCTTTAATAAGCATAAGCATAAGCATTGCTCGTGTCTTAATATGTGCTAAAGTGCTCCATTCCTTTCCTTTTGTTATTGTAACATCCGCAACTAATATGTTGGGCACGAAATTTGTCAATTCTTTCCTCTAATTACCGCCTTGTTTCCTTCTCGTAACGTTATGCTTGACTGACTGCTTGACTTTTAATTTAATTCAGTAACAATTGATTCTTTTTTTCTTTTCGTGCTTATAGTACAAGCGAATGTAAGGCCATCATTTGAATTTTTAATTATTTTGATTTCATCTGAGCCTTGGGGTTTGAGCTCATGGTTCCTTTTTATTTATTTTAGTCAACAGTTTAATGTACCAGTTTGATCAATTGTTCCCTCCATTTCTGAACCTCTTTCTTTTGCTGTTTTCAATATCACGGCAACACTTTTTGCTTTTCCAGTATTATCTTCATTGATACCATAGAACAAACCATTGAGACACATTTATCGAAAACAACCGAAACGCGCAACATAAGC
>KI920033.1:0-19072 GCA_000473525.2 Anopheles melas | reverse complement strand
GAACCGGTAGTGTAAACTATTTTTCCATAGGAATCCGCTATACGCAAAAACTCGAGATACGCTATTGCGTTCGGTCCCGTACGATAGCGTATATCGGATAATGACTGTAAATAGCAAAGCTAAACAACAATCTTCAGCTCCTAACAAAACGCATCTAGTTCCGTGTTATCATCTTCTTTAATAGGTTAATGCTGCGTTGAATGAGAGCCTAAAACAATACTTATTGTAGGATAACTGTTTTTAAACAACTATAATTTTCCATTCATTTGAAACATCAAACAAGGTTGAAAGTATCTACGCATATTCGAATGCTCATAGTTAGCTCATCACAACGCACTCGGTAAAAATTGAAATAAACCTCATTATAATAAGCCTAGTGAACGTGTGTAACGGTATTATTATTAGAAAATATTGCAAAAATACTACGTACGAAGGGTACTAAAACGGTTCTTAATTTATTTACTATACGAACCATACCCGTATTAGTATATTTTCTATCATTTATCATGAACTTCGCCATGGTTTTTTATTTTGTGAGTGATGAAATTGCCAACACATCTTAAATTTCTGTTGATAAGGTAGCTGATCTTAGTAGCAATGCACCGAATATGCATCTGTATAGCCGAATATTTACATTGCTAAATTTCAAAGATTAAATAAAAATCAATTTCTAATTAAATTAATTATCCTAATACACCCACCACTTCCATGGAAGCGCTTTACTCGATAACTATGTTGCTAAGTACGTGTAAATTACTGCCAACAGCCACCCTTGACACGATTGGTAATCTTTCAACAAAAGTAAACCTCCTTCCGAACCTCGCACCCTGTTTCTTTCAAAACTACTAACCAAACCAACCAATAAAACCGGTGTTGGTGTCATGCAATTAACGAAATTATAATATAATCCCACACTCCAGCTGCTGCGTCAATAAATACTGCAACCCACCGAACCACTCGCCACATTGAGCGTCTTCCAGCTCTAGCAAGACGAAAGCAGATTTATCTTATTTCCAAACAAAAGACACCACCATCACCACCGTTCGTAGAATCGCGTACAAAACTCCAATCTCAATATTATTAACACAATGTTATTCCAGCCTCGTGCTTGCACTGTGCCACTACAGCGGTTACCCGGCTAGCAGAAAAACCATAAAAGCTCTGCCAAACCAGCATCTCACAAAAGCGGAACTATTCTTAAGCCAAAACTTGAACAACGAGATGGAAAAGAACAGCTACTACTAGGAATGGCACAAGAAAGGAGAAAAATAAAGACATACAAACTCACAGCCAGCGAACGAGCAGCGCAAATCTTGAATGAACAACACGAATTACGATTTCGGTAGCAAAAAGAATTACCGGCTTCCGTTTGGCCGCCAAGGATGGGAAGAAATTCGTTGCCGAAAAGCCTCTTCTAGCGACACACAAAGAGACAGAGTGGCTGAGAGAGCAATGGGCCACGCTAGGGAAAGCTGGGGGGGTAGGTTTCTTTCTGATTTTCTCGCTTTTCGCAAGAGGATTTCAATGATCAATACCGTTTTGCTTCCATTTAAGCTTTAACGCGAAGGGAAACGGACGGACGCATCGCCAGAGGAAAGTCTAAATCTTTTCCATTCTCTACTTTGTCCTTTCTTTGGTCGCAGAGCACTCCAGTCAAGAAGCTCATGTTCTCGATCCACAGCGTGCGCGCGCGCCCGCCGCCGTCAACCAACAGTCGCTTCGGCTGGATGGGAAAGTTTTCACATAAAGTAGATTAATATCAAGAAATCGAAATCGATGTAATTCCGGTAGGCTTTTCCGAAACTGCTGTTGCTAGCGTGGGATGCAAGGGGGTTTGGTTTGGTTTTGTATGTTTTTCTTTCCACTTTTGCATTCGCAAAATCCGTGAAACTTTGTGTCGCAAACTTTGTGTTGTGTACGCTACATTTGGGTACGCTAGCGATCAGATGGGAAGCATTTTCGATATCAAGCATGTGCGTGTGTGCTTTTCCATTATTCGTCTAGCTTAAGCTCGTCTACTATTTTCGTTCGTTTTGCATTTTTTTCCACCGATTTCGGTGAGACGTTATTTAGAATTGCTTCGGTACGCCATCTTCCGCTCGCAGATGGTGGCGCAGCGGGAAGGTTGTTTTTATTAATTTTACTTCGATTAGTAACTGTTTGGGTGTTTTCAAACACCTATGACGAGACTTGGCCTTCCTTTTGTTCCATTTCATTGCTTTCCTGGTTGGGAAATGGGAGCTTAGGCGTAATTCGAAGAGAAAGTGCTTTTTGTTCTACGTTTCAGGCTCAAGCTTGATTGATTAAATTTTCGTCTGCTGTAAACATAAATGGAGGAAAATGGTACTTGTTTTAATAGATAATCTATCTGCATTTCCCTAAAGATTTGAATACGGGTTTCAATTCTAATGATTGATTTCCGCGTTTACATTGTCTAGGATATTTACGGTGTGCAGAGGTTTTTGGTGTAAAAACTACTACTTTCCAATAATTTAATGCAGAGCTTCGCGAGAGCCTATTTATGTTACTCTAGTTGTGTAAACGATAAAAGGTTTCTTCTTTGTTTAAGAAACAACTGTTGCTGGTAAAACAAGCCTATAATTACTAAGATTCAATTGAAATGTGAAGAATTACACGTACTAATTTTGGCTTAAACCTATCAAACCTGTAATGTTGCAAAAACTTAACTTCCAAACATATCTAACATCCCTTAGAAACTTAAAGCACAACATGGTTTTATGTACTCTACAATTAATCAAACAACATTGTTATTATCAAGCATTACATTAGCAATCGCTGTCCTGTTAGTGTTCGCATTCTCTCCAACCAAGTCCCTTAATGGACAGCGGGCCCGTTTTCCATCACTGCTAAATCCCTTCCGAGCGTTGCGCAGCTGTCAATTTCTTCCTTTCCGATCGAAAGCACTTTGCTCGCAGTTCGCAAGGGCCACGCAGCCAAAAAGGACATCAAACGACAAGTACAACAAATCTGTACGTCTGCAACCATTACGCCGGACACGCATCTCATCGGGCGAAAGGTGAACAATGTTATAATTAAAATGGCATTACTTCCTGCTGCCTTCGCCATTCACCCGAAAAAAAAAACCTGCTTACCGTCCGGAGTGTGTCCATTAAAATAAATTCATCTCTGTCAAGGTGTACGGAGATGAGGCACACACAGCCGTGCGTCCACTCCCGGGCAGGCAGGTTCATGCTGTACAGAGACAAAAGAGAGTGCTGTTGTGTTACTGTCCGTTTTGTCCACGATGCTTGAGAAACCGCGCGACTGTCGGTCGGTTCTGGTGTGCTAATTAAAAAATAAATATGAAAACATTTTTATCATCTTTCTCTTCATGCTCTCCAGCATGCGATCGACGCGTTGGAAACTTGAACTGTCTGTCCTGCCTGCCTGCGCCACCACACACCACGCGGACGGGCGAATAGCCGGCACTGGACAGCGATAAAGCCCGTTGTCAGCGGAAATGATGGAAGCAATCAATCATCGGCCGGGTGCCCCCCGGATCTTCAGCTCCCGATCTGCAACAGCTTCCCCGCGTGGATGGAAATGTTATGATTCTGGCTGACGCTGGAGCAGTATAGCCGTAACACCACCGCCCAGTGCCGAACCAAACCGAAGAAGATGCCAGCGAGCAGATATCCAATCGTTCCAGCTCGGTTTCGGTTCCTGCACTTGTGCCCTCACCTTGTGCCCGACCCAGCGCGAGGTGTCAGTTACTAGCCCGAAAACAACGCAAAACAGAGTGAAAAAAATGTTTTAAAACTCGGCATCCAAATATCACACACTATCGTGTTTCGTTGGCTTCTCCGAAAAACACATTGCCCGGTTCTCGTGTTGCCGTAACGTGAGTATGGCCGCGGGGACGATTAAAGCGGTTCATTTTGTCACTTCTGGTACTGGTTCCGATCAATCGTTCGATCGCCCGGTGCCGGGAATGGGCCAAAACAACCGAACAACCATGGCAAGGTCGACCGAGGGCCGCGGCTGGCGAACCGTTTAGTTTATTAATTATTCAAACCATTCGATCCGGCCGCGAAGACGAATGAGTAAGAAATTGGCCAGCCCATGCCAGACCGCGGCCAGTGGTGTTACATGAGCCTCCCTGGGGTAGTGTACCACGATGGTTGACGATCGATGTTAAACAGTACCTCCCTTGTTTATAAGCAGGTTCTTTAAAACGTACCGCCACATAAAATGCAAATATCACTCTTAATCGGTTGACGGTCTGTTGGAGCAACAAATTCCTGGTCCGATGGTTCCGCACGCCTGTCAGGGGATGGAGGACACTCGTACACAGGCTTCACTTACATCCAACGAGACAGGCATATAATAAATGAACTTTCGCTGTGAAAAAAAGAACATGTACTAAAAAAATGCACTTTTGCGCTCCAAAAAGGCATTGCAACCTTCACGGGTGTCGGAGCCGATTTGTGCCATTAACCGGTGCAGTAGTGGTTCTCGCTGCTGCTCCTGCTGCTGCAGAAGAAGGAGGATGACATTTTGACCACCTTTTGTCGGTCACAGTGGAGAGTGTGGGACCAGGGGCCCAAAGTATGCGAGGCAACCTCATCGGAGCAGAGAGTGAAGCAAACCGAGCGTAAGCTCACGTCACTTCCATTTGCTTTTGTTTTTCTTCCGCAAGGGCTGTGCGCCGGCTGAAAAATAAAAATACGGTGGGCAACGAACGAACCAGAACAGGGAGTGGGGGCGACAAAAGGGCTTTCGTACTTCAAAGGTGGTACGGTAGTTTTGGACACACATTTCAGTGAGGAAGGTAAAGGAACACTACTGCACGGAAGGTGGGGCACGAATGAACCCGGCAAACGGTTAAACTCGCTCGACTTCAGATGGCGGAAATGGTGCACTTGTTTCATAATCTTGCATTTTTGGAATCTGCCCGCCCTCGCCCGTATAAGTTTTTGGGACAGCAGTATAGCATCTTCATATGCACGGCTTAAGTGTTTGCAGGGTTGCTTTAGGGTTAACATTGGCTCTGAATTTTCGGTGAAAAAAGTGTTTGATTTTGTCTATAGTCCACAATAGTTTCCAGTAAATAATCCATAATATCTTTTCTTACTCTGATTATTATTACAGTCTCTACCGTTAAGCTTTGTATTGAAATTACTTGTTAAATTACAGACTATCATAAATTTATTTTTTAAGGACGGCATTTTGTATGTTCGAGGACATCCCAGAGTTGCGGCTCTTTCTTTTTTGGAGGGATTTTTGATGTCACTAGCAATAGTTGATTAAAATACAAAAAAAGGTTAATGAACATAATTTTCCATAATAATATCTTCTTCAAAATCTTTGTGCAAATGTCCAAAAGCTGTAATATTGTTTTTAACTCCAAGCCACCAGAAATTGATTAAATCAGGCATGCGTTTGATCCACTACAGTGGATTTTTTTAAACAAAAATAATAGCAACCGATGATTAACATCACAAGGGCATGTTAAACGATAATTGGTATTCAGATAGTCAACAAACTTCACTCTGTTCACTGTTTGACGTACTATTAAAAAACAGCATCGTTTGTTGTTAATGTTTAAAGTGACATCTCATTTATGTTTTCGTTGATTTTATGATGTCTAGTGAGTACATTGCAAAATTCTCCCATTTCTAGAACATAACATGAATGATTTACTTTAAAATTTATAAAATATGGAGCCTTATATGCAATTTAAACTACTTTTGAAGGCTTTTGTCCTCCGAAAACTCATTACTTCAAACCTAACTTGAAACCATGGAGTAGTATAGCATAGAAGTGAAATCCCAATAATGTTTCTCAGCTCCCCTGCATTTTTGGAAAGGAACTCTTTCAGTACATTTCTGCATGCCTTTGCCTGCCTGCCAGCTCCCCCCCCCCCCCTCCCCCCGGCATTTGGCTGTGACACATAAATCCTTCCAGCAAATTCTGATGTCACACATACTGAGCGGTGGCAAAAGCCGGGGACGTCGTCTTTCCGCAAGCCCCTCCCAAATTTTCTGCACAGCTCTCTACACACGGAGTGCACATGGAAGCCATGGAAAGATGGTGAAAGAAAATTCTTTTTGGCAGTCCCAACAAATAAAAACCGGATCCTTTTTGCACCGTGCCGCGTTGTCAGGCGTGTGTCATGAAAGCAATGGTGAATCGAGCGCTCGATGGTGCCGGTCGGTTTCGTTCTCTGAACGGCTGCAATATTTGCACCCTGCAACTGTGCTGCATTCGATGTCACTGTCAAACCCTCCGCCTCGGTGTTGGTGGCGCGGGATTTGTTTTGCTTCCTACCTGCACCGGCGTGCCCGGTGCTGGCCAGCACACGGGGGGAAAGGTTGGCAATAAAATGTAAATTGATTATGATGTCGGTGTCAGCCGGTGGTGACGATTGAACCGTGAAATATCGGAGCAGAAAAACGCGAGCGTTGTCACTCAAGCACACCCGAACTCGGTTCGGAAGCATTCCGGAAAGTAAAGTGTGTGTAAACATATGTTAATGGAGTTTCTTCTCCCGTTTTCCTTGGGCGCTACTTCCTCTTCCTCGGTCTTACCCTGGCAGAATGTGAGTGCAAACTGCACAGTCGACTGCACAGCTGCAGCGGCATCCGCTGCTGCTTCGGTTACACTTTATTTCCTATCTAAATAAACGCTACTATTTCGGATCGGAACTCTTGCTAGACGCTCCTCTCGTTCGCAGTTTGCCGACTGCTTTCCTTCAATAAAATATACTTAACGAAAACTATCGAGCAGTGCACCGACAAGTGGATGATTTTATTCGCTCCGTTTCGTTTCGTTCCAGCTTCTCTTGGCAGGACTTTTCCCGTCGCAACAGAGAGAGAGAGAGAGATAACCCAATTTAAATTCTCAATTAAAACTTTATCAATCATCTCCACTGTAGGCACTGTTTTGTGGCTGTGGCGTAAAGTTGTTAGCTCAAGTGCGCCACACAGACGCCAGAAACCTCAGAAATTTCGGATTCAACGAATCGAAAGCTTTCCCTTATTACGGGCACTTTATGTCGCGTGGTTTCGTGGCCCGGGGCGACAGGGGAAAGCTAGGGCTTGAATTTATTCTGCAAACTTTTCCGACCCGAGCATCACTCGAGGTCTGCTAACAAGACTCTTTCAGCTGGAGACGTTTGTTCGAATCGGATTACTAAGTTTTGGTTTTTTTTTCGGTGTGTCTGCACGCACCGTAGGTCATTAAAATGCTTCGGATCAGGGGTGGCTGATGGAACTAGATTAGGCAGTTTAGCTGCTTTGTTCGCTCATTGTCGTTTGAAGTACTGTTAGCGTTTGAAGAACATCGTTGGTTGATTGTTACGGTGTTTTACTCTTGCCAGCTTATGAAATAACCTTTCTTAAAGGAGCAACTGAAAGCTTTTGAATTATTGATACAGCGATTCCAAATGGTATCGTATCTATGCAATCTAATTGATTTCAGATAGGTTTTTGCTGCCTAATTCGTTTAAAGTGGATTAAAATACTTATTTCATACATTCACATTGATGCCCACTAACTAGTTAAAGTTATTATTATCTAAAAAATAAAAAATAAAAGAAAATATGATTCATACCAATGTTCTAAGTAGCTGCTCGATGACGGTATTATGACATAATGTTCTGCAAACCCTAATATGTTTAATATGTTTAATATGTTTATTGATTAATCCATCGGGATCTTGAAGATCCTACACGAATGTACTTAAATTAGTGCTTATAGACTATGTAAGGTACATAAATCGATCGGGGAGAACAGGTGCACAAGAATCGAAAATGTATTTTGAAAATAAAATTATTACGTAAGTTGTGTCCTGAGTCTATCTCTAAAACCATTCTGTGGCATGTGGAAATCAAATAAATCAAAGTTATTTATGAAAGTTCGACACATAGCTAATCAAACCAACTAAGAAACTCATTATCATTCAAATTATTTAAAGGTTTTTCAAATTTGTTTACCAACGAGTGCAGATTGATCCTAAAGAACAATCCCAACCCACCCTCTGACAACTAACACAGCCTTACCTAACTTACCCTAATCTGTCCTAGTAATTGATCTAACTCGGATTTTAAAACAATCGACACTGAGGTTAAATTCAAAATGTTGGTAGTTTTTGTTACAGCTCATACACATGTCTGTAATGTCTGCAACGTCACCTGGAACGCAGTAAGCAAAAGGACCAGTTTGAATCATTCTTGTTCGAGTTGTTGTTCAAGATGTTCAAGCTCGCCATATCATATTTACATTTAAGTCTCTGAACGGATTCAATTTTATCAATCCATACACGGAAACTGTGATTCCAAGTAACGCCTTTAAATTCAAGTGAAATATTAAGACAAATATAGGATGTTCTAAACGTGTTGTGCTTATTGATATACTGTATATATGTTTGGGAATATAAAAAAAAACTAATTTCAATTTCTTTATCTACAAATATTCTTATTTGAATATCTCGCACATTCTTGTCATCTTAAATTCATTAAAACAATACTTTATCCTTACAAGTACCGCCACTTTACACGGTTTAACTCGACTGCATCGAACGTATCTACATTAAATAATATTTCATAAACTTTATCGTTCAAAAACGAGATACAAAATTTAATACAATGTTGTACTAGCTTTTAATAATCGTACCGCCATCAGTTCTCGACACTTTTTACCAATTACTGCGTTGCTCTAGAAATACCTCAATAGTCACATCAAACAGCCTCGAGCCATCCTGTAGGTGTTTGGAGTCAATCATTGCGATGGTGCCCGTTGCTAGTGTCTCGTTTGCGAAAACAATTATCCACAACCATTCTCGCTTTAACTGCCTGGAGGAAAAAGAAAGGAAAAAAATCAATCATGTGCCTCCGATCCAGTTTCTGCGACGATGAACCCTTTTCCTCCCCAGTGATTAAGAAATTACGGCTGCAACTTATCGACGGACAAAGATTGTGTGTCATTGCGTCAGTGTGTAACTTTTTCATCATTCGGAAACCTCATCCACCGCGTCGAGAAATCCCGACAACCACTGCCATTCTCTCGCCCAGCATCTTACCCTCCGGCGCCAAATAAGACAAACAAGCCAAACCAGCAATCGCACAAATACCCCGGCGCTTCGTTTTCGGTGGCAGGCCAGTCCGCTGCAGTTTGTCACCTTCGATTAAGACCAACGCAATGGTGCAATCGTACGACCGCCTTTGTGTAGATGTGGTAAAGCACAGATCCAGCTCGGGGCATGGGATTTAAGGGAAATGCTGGAAGCTACCGCGGGGAAAAGCCAATTTCCAACCGGCGTCCATTGGTTTTGTGATGTGAACAGCAGCAGCAGCAGCAGCAGCAGCAGCAACTGGGAAAGTTTAACTTATTTGCTAATTTATTTAACCGCAATCAAGAAATTACTTCGCGCGGTCCGAGAACTTTCTGTGGGACGCGGGAGTCCCCGGCTGGGCGGACGGTGTTGTGTTCGGTTGTTTCGGGTTTTCGTTTCGACAGCAAACACGCAAAACCAGCAGAACTGCCCGCACAATCAACCCCACATTGCCATACCTGAATCGTTCTTGCCAGATTGTACGAAACACACGGTCCTTCTGCTTACTGTTCAGGGTGTTCCTACACTCTCTCTTTCTCTATCTCTCCCTCTCTCTCTCTCTCTCTGAGAAATATCTTTGCATCTCCCTCTTTTCAGTACGCAAACCTAAAGAATCGAAAATGCAGCTCTGCAGAAGTTAGGACAACTCTGTAACTACCTTCTCCAGCGAAAAGTACCCCGCCGTCAGGTGAATTGTAAAGTTTTTTCCCCTGCGCGGTGGCTACTGCCAGCAACCGACCACCGACTTCTGCTTTCCCATGCCGGCTCGCTCTCGTGGAAAGCGCGGGAAGTAAGTGAATGCGGCCAACCACAATCTCATTAACGGAGGGTTTGTATTGATTTTGCCACATTCATTACAGTTGGTGCACTTGGCACAACTGCAACGCTAATAATTTCCGGCATTAGTCGTTGCTGGTAGGAGTGGTAGGAAAAGTTATTTGTAACCGCTTTCGGTAAAGCGTGTGATATTTTTGGACTCTGTAGTTCTGGGAAAGTAAAAACAAAATGGCTTTACATTTCTCTTCATTTTCCTTTTTGTTCTAATTTTTTTTCTTTAATTCGTATTTTGAATTAATTTAATGGTGATAAATTTAATGCCACGAACAATTATTTATTTTTTTCATATTTTGCTATTATTATTATTATTATTAATATTATTATTATAATTATTATAATGAAAGTTATGTGAATAATAATTATAAAAATATGAAGAAAAGTTAAACAAATAATATTCATAATAATAATCATAACAAAATAATAAAAATAAACTAATATGTGAAATAATAACAAATATATAAAATAGTAAACATTAAAAACATAAATTTAAATAATAATAATTAGTATAATTACAAACAAAATCATTAGAAACCAATGAATAGAATTATAATTTATATTTTGTGAATCATAAAATAAGAACAATAATATTTTTTTAATAGAAAAGTTACAACACCAATTTAATTACTATAATTATACAAGGTTTTTGTTTTGTGCTAACGTTTACGTAACGTAAAAATAGTTTTATATCGATTAATTAAGATCTGTAGTGCAGAGAACAATTCAAAATTAATTAGTTTTTTTCGAAATTTATTTTGCACCTGCAAAATCAACATCAATTTCAACAAATACATATATCTTGCCTTGTATCGTTTTAAAGGGGATAAAAAAGGCACCTGTGTTTCGAATCCTCATTTCACCTTCCTTCAAACCACCCCATCACGAGTGAGATCGATCTCGACCGATGTTACATCGCGCCTTTACCGTTTCGCAATCACAAAATCATCACCTTCCGCGGTGAGCGTACGCCGCTTTTCGCAAATTGGCTTCGCAGGCGCAAATGAACTTCGTAACCTTTCGCGTAACATCACGCAATGCATCCACCCGGTGCCGTCAGATCAGAATCAGACAAGCAGAGGAGGGAAAAAACAAATCACCCAACCAGCAGCTCTAATTTTGTACACTCCATTTGTGCTCTTTGCGCCGCCAAACTCCCCAACACTGTAAATTACCTTTGCCAGCTTGCGCAGCTCGTGCCGATATCGATTTCAGGTCCCGATTCCGAGACTGATCGAACGTGCACGACCTTCACCCGCTGAGACGCCTACGTTCAAGTGATCCGATGATCTCACAGAACGGTAGAGGAGGTAGATTTCTGGCCCTATAGTGGACAATTAACCCGACAATCGAGAGAAGAAGAAGCAAAGGCGAAAAAAACCACACCGCGTCACACCTATTAACATAATAATTTCGAACGTATTCGCACCTCTCTTTTTTGTTAAGTTTTGTTTGCTGATCTAAGGTGTGGCCTCCGCGCTGGAACCACAACTTAATTTCTTGACGCTGGCTGGGAGGTACGAGTAACTGCGCCAACACGCTTTTTTTTGGAAGAAGGAATGCAAATTGGAGCTAAATTTTGATCGACTGACATCGGCTTCGGAACGGTCGCAACGAATCTGGTAACCGATCTCCCTGACACTTGCCAGCCTTGCCATAATGTACCGTACCGTTAATCTTTTAATTTATGCAAGAATTAAAGTTTGTTTGAACAAGCCAGAAAAGAAAAAAAAAAGCAAGCAGGATAGGCTTAATAACGTCCACTTACTTCCCTATCAAGCTACCAGAGTAGCGCTGAGAATCATTTAACTAAATCCATACGAAACTCGTTTTTGCTCGAATAGTTCAGTGTTTGCATGGGGTGAGAGATAAGATTTGCAACCGTTTCATTCCAACCCTCCGGCCGAACAGCGCGTTTCGTTGAGCTTCATAAATCGATATTTTTACCTTCCACCCAGGCCCTGGAGCCCGGGACTCGTAATTAACGCTCCGGTTTAATCCTCGATCCTCGTCGATCGTTGCAAAAGGAAAAATCTTCTTGCCTGCTTCACCGCAATCGATTGACTTATCCCTGAAGGGGATGCCGTCTCGAGCCGGGGCAAAAATGGGGGCTTAATTTATTGAATCGTTTTATATCGCTACCGCTAATCAGCCCGCACGAATGTAACACCCACTTTGCGCAACCTTAAAGCGGTTGCGGCCATGCGATGCAGGAGGCAAGTGTGGAGTGGCACGTAAGTCGTAGTGTTTTGTGTCCGTTAAGGCTTGTTCTTCGCTTGTCATCCAATTGCCAAACATTGGGCACTTCAAACGAAGAGTTGCTGAATGCCGTTTGTCCGCTTTTTGTTGTGCACTCTTCCCGTGTTGATGTTTTGTTTCGCGTTTCACCCTTCCCAAATCGCTCTTCTTCCGAGCTTGAGCGCTTTTTGGTGGTTTTGATTCCCGCGTTTTCAACGGGTCTTTTCCCCTCCCTGTGTTCGGGCAAGAGTTGAGTTCCTGTTGTCTTGTCTTGTTTTCTGTTTGCTAATCTTGTGTCGTATTTTTTTCTGTTTTGCTCGTTTTCAATATTCTCGAGCTCGTTTTTCGGTAACAAGAAAAGAAATCAACTACACCGGCAGAACAAAAAATATAATTCGACGCTTACATCGCGTAGAACATTTGGCAACGGCACGGCAAAGGCAGCACCGATCTGCAAGAAAAATTGATGAAGATAAAATCGGCTTGCAACCAGGCAGGCTGTGCTGGTGGCGATAGCGAACCGACGCGATCGCATTTTTGCCTCACGGTGCAGACGACGAACCTGCTCCTTTAGCAGTAACGATAAACGATCGCATCCCGAACCCGTATTGAAGCGCTCGAGGACATATTAAAACATAATTTATGCCACCGTGTACAGCAAAGCTCTTTTCTGCTCGGGAACGGTTTGCCAAACCCTGCGCCCACCACACGGGCTTATTAATGATGTACCGCATTTGTCAAACTCTGCGAGACTGCGAGACTGCTCATTTGAATGTCAGAAAACGGAGAAATCGGGTGCTGGAACTGGAATTGGAAGGGAGGCAGAGTGACATCCTGCACGCAACAAACACCGATCGCGGTCCTGTTGGCACCCTTTTCTTTGCGTGCCGTTGCTGTGCCTTGATTGTGGCTGCACGCTAGTGCGGTTGGATGCCAGCAAGCAAATCCTAACGCATTCGTACGGACTGATGATTTCCACCTTGACTTTGGGCCGGCCAGTGTTTAACCCGACTCCGAACAGTTAGGGAGTTAATTGCTGCTGCTAATAGGGTGTCCCGGACCGGTGTCGCGCGGTGTTGGTGTTGGCTATTGGCCAAGGAACGGTTTGGTAGGCGCGTTCCCAGCCTTATCGTTGGGAGTTGTTCGTGGGAAACACAACTAACTAGATCAACTGCGGCGCCGAGATGTGATAATGAGTGGAACAGTGTCGAAGAACAAACCTCGCTAATGTTTCAATCTATTGTTGAAGATAATGGAGGCTGTTTTGTATTGAAGCGGGTACAATGATTTAAAGACCTATTAGCGGGAACGTAGTGGAATTTTAGCAAAGTATAACTTGTTACGAAAATTCTTGGAAGAGTAGCAAAACATAAAACTACCCACCCTTTGTATTAATTTTCAATCTCTTAAGAGTAAATTATTTCTCTCTTATAAAAATTTTTACCTTTTCCGTCAATTTCCTTATTTTGTTTTTGTCTATTAACGATAAACGAATGCTTTACAAAGTATTATCAATACATGCAGCTACTAAATACTCGTAGCAATGATGGGAAATTAAACAATTAAATTAATTGAACTTAAAGTTTCCATTCCAAAATCGAGTATTTTGACAGGAATTCGATGTGTTCACTACTGATATTTTAACAATTTTTGACTGACTGTAAAGTAAATTGCTTTAGGCTACTTCTGCGAGGTGTGACTGTCTAGTTTCTCTAAACTGAATCATTTTATAGATGTATACAAAGTAATTAAGTTACTTTAACGAATTAGCAACAAATGTAGTTAGGCTTCCTATGATGAATGTTTCAGTAAGATGTAGGTCCAACTGAGATTTGCCTCTACTCCACTGTTTTCAATTACTCCCTGATGATTTAGCTCAATGTAATTCTGATCTCAAAAATTATTTTTCAATATCATTGCAGGGAAGGATGATTCATTAAACTTAAAATTAACTTAATTCTCTTATTGCGAGTCTATGACAAGGTTAAATCAAAGATATTTCAAATTAGAGAGAAGGAAATTGAAAGAGAAGGAAAGATGCATAGAATTTAAAAAAAATATTGAAATTTTAGTATACAACCTTGGCAGTTATAATAAGAAATTACGATTGGTGATTGGAGCACACATCGTTGCATATAGCATGTGCAGCGGGAAAATGTTCTTTAACAATAATCAATTTTCATCATACAGAAGCATCCAAATACAAACCGAAAATTATTCTGGTATTTTGTTTTCACCGGCATTTGCAGTCGAATTAAAGTTGGGTTTCGGGATGATCCAAGTTTAACATTTTTGAAACTAAATTTGGCAAATGAAGGCTCGTCTTTGCGACACGTTTTGTCTTTTCGCATTGATGCATCCCTCGTTTATTTTTAACTTAGATCCATCCCTATAAGCGAACATCCAATTTTGGCAGCATTTGAGCCAAAAAGCACCTAGCTTGCGAACAATTACTGTATTCTTTGAAGTACTGACCTATAGTCATTGTGTGTTTAATTCCAATTTCTATCTTTCAAGCTGCAATACCATCATTTTAAATCGTCATCAATTAAGCTTAAACTTCATACTTCCATTCCTTACCAGAGAAGTGCACAGAAGAAACCAACCGGTAGAATTGCGTGCTTCAATCCTATTCCCTCTCACCCATGCACAAGATAAGAAGTCATCCTGATAGCTGCCAATGACACGAGACATGCTCAATAATAATTTCCCTAGTAATTGGCACCGTAATGGATAGGGAGAAACTAAACCCGCGTAAAATGTCATCCCTCATCCTTTAATATGACACCCCGCCAGAGTCGTTGTTCCGAGAATGTCTTTCCCACCCCCATTATCTATTTGAGCTGCCGTATAATAATTGCACTCTTGAGCTGCGGTGCGTAATGGCGCAAGGTGGAGGAGTGAAAAATTATGTATGCACTTCTTGCACTTGGAGTTCGCGACATCAGATAAATGTGTCATATGCTGGTGCATTGGGCGAATGTCTTACCTATTGCTTGTGCAATTCCCGCGCCCTTTTTTGCGATAAGTCCTCTCCGATAAGGCCTTGGGGCGCAAGGAAAAGTGGAAATATTAAATGGCGGCTTTGCAAGTGCAAATGCGAAGAAAACGATTTCTTGTAGTTGAAATACGCTTCTTCATCTTAGTGGGATTGATTTTTGCTAGCGTCTTCGTTTTCTTCCTCCCTCTCCATCTTGCTGTTCGTGAGAAGAGGAATGGTGGCACAAGTAATGATATTTCCAGTCTGATAAAATCATCATTTTTCTTGCAGGTGGCAGGCAAGCAAGAAGATCCCGGAACTCGGAGCTACTTCACCGCAAACCCTCCTTATTGTAACGTTCCGCAAGTGCCCGCCTAAAGCAGGATTCGCCAAGGGTGGAGTAGAGAGCAACGGCAAAACCTTGACACTTCTTGCGTTGTTTCAAGAACCCGCCGTTTGCCCGATCGGAATCGGACACGGAAACGCTCCACAGTACCGGTAGCTTAATGTGCGGACATTAAGCGAGTCACCCCTGAACGAAAGCTATAACAGCACGTTCGGGGAACGGAATGGGTTGGGGGATAAAAGAAAAGGAATGAGCTTAATAAATAACCGTTTAGTACAGGTCGGGTAAGATTAATTTTAACCGATACTAAACCCGATTAGCGAAGTTGCGCGAGAAAGAAATGCAAAAAGCGTAAGAAGCCATACCAAACCCAGCGTGAAGGTTGGTGTATCCGGGCAGCCGAGGTAGTAAGGGCGCCCCCTAATCTGCGTGCTGCAATCGATTCCCGGGACCTCTCGGTGAGCCGGGCCTGATGGTGGCCCTGACAATCCGACAATCTCCAGCAGCGGCCAAATGTGACAACAAATCTCGATAGCCCGCGCGGCTCTGTCCGGCTCGACAGAAGCTGATGCGAGTGTCAAGATATCATCGCACGACCCGAGCTCCCTGATATCCCGTTCCAAAAATCGACGTTCTCGTACCGGCAGAATCGATTTCGAACACGCCGGGCAAGCGAGATCTGCATGCGAATCTCCCGCGATCGGTACTAATACGTGACGTTCACCTGCACATCCGAGCGAGCTGACAATTCGACAAATGTCCAATGTCTCCTGAAGCCGTCCTGAACATTGTTTGTACGGGATATTGATCTCCCGATCGACCTAACTCCCGTGTGCGGGGATGTCGATAAAGATCGACGGTTTGTGGATCTTCTTGCGAATGATCTTAGAACGTGGTCGGAACAAAGGCGCAAGCGTAAGCTTAAGAATTCTGAACAAAAAGAAGACACATTCTTCGTTGGGTACAACTAAAGCAGCTAATTAACGACTGCCGGAAATGAGCAAAAACGCCACACGAGCAGTTCTTCGAGGAAAGATTTACGGCACAGGTACGCCGAGTTGATGATGTCAGTTTTATTGCACACGGACAATTTAAAGGCACCGATCGACCGATACGTGACAGGTTGGATTACGAATTGCGGCTGTCAATAGTTGCCTCCATTTTGTGTGTTTGTGTTTGTTGGTTTCTGGGTTTTTGTGCAGTGTTTCTGGCTCCTTTGCTACCCATCTGCTTCAAAGCCTCAATTCCAGAGAATCAGAGTATGGAACAAGAGCAACCACAAAAAGGCTTAAAACTACGTACCGCCAGGAGACTTTTTCACTGTGCCAACAAGCCATCTGACACCTTTTGTCAAAACAATCCTTTCAAACAAGGGCAACCATGTCTGTGTGTGTGGCAAACGGAGGTCAACCAACAGCTGTGCCATTTCGCTCTCAAAACGATACGTGCTAATGACTATGTTTTTTGTTACGTTTAATAACCATCATTATCAGGTCGTTTCGACTTCTGTAGTTACGGATTGAGCCACTATCGCCCCCCTTTTTGTTCTTCTTCGGGCGTGCAACCACCGAACGCAGATAGCGAAATGACAGCCCGGTCCGATAATAAGCCGCTTCGTTTAATGAAGATGGCCGCCACGCAAGTGATCGATCATACCGGGTGCTGCTAAATGTTGTTGCCGAAATTATTCCTTTACAAATGTACGATCGTTAAATTTATCTCTAATCGAATGATAAATGTGTTGTGCTGCGCCCGGTTATGCGTGGCGATGAAACCGTCCAAACATAAATCTTTGGAGAATAGGGTTTTTTTTGTGAGAAGAGAAGGCAAAGGAACGAAAAGTGTTCCAAAGCAACAGTCGAACTAATTTCTTGCACAACAGATTTTTGCCTGCTTTGGTTCTTGTTGCCCTGCATTGTTCGATTCCAACTGGCGCAAAACGTTAAAGTGCGAACAGAAGGTGTAAAGAGGGAGGGAGAGAGACAGAGAGGGAGAAGCGAATGCATCGCGTTGAATGGTGTGAGGGCAACCAAACAGGGGGGGGGGGGGAAGGGTTGAAAAATATTGCGTGCAATTTGTTATCAGCAATACTATGCTCCACACTCTCAAAACCGGGCCAGACATGTTCGGATGTTTCTGTTCTCCACCTTTTGCAAAGATGTGTTTCGTTGAAGACGATGTTGGTGCGACGATGGCTACTCGTTGCAGTCTACCCGAATGTGCAATGTAAGTCTCCCCATTTGGCCCCCGTGCTGGATGGAAAAGGAAGGAAGCGCTCCCGAGTCTGAGCAACCGGCAATCAACAATTATTTTCCAATAAAAAGAGAACCACAAAACAACGCTCGGGAGCTTTGCGATGGGAAGGAGGGCACTACCGGGACGCTACTTCGCCGTAGATTTGTTACTGCAACTGCAGCTCCAACTTCAGAAAACCGGTCCTCAATCCCGGTCTTTCGTACCTTGAACAATCTTTAATTAGACCATTTGAGGCAGATCGGGAGCACTCCCTTTCCGATTTCGCCCTAGCGGAGAGGTGATTTGCAATGCGATCATCAAGAAGGCACTCGGCACGCAATGTCCCGGGACGGCAATGTCTTCCGGTGCCCGCTGCCTTGATCCTTCCTCTCTACCTTCCGCTGCTTCAATATGCAAATGGCTTCATGTTTCTGTGCGTGTCTCAGAACATCGAGTGTGATCGAGCGCAAATTAAAAACATGAAGACGACTTAAGTACATTCGTCCAGCGATGCACGAAGCTTCCAAGTCCGCTTGCCGTCTGGCGTGCGCTTGGATTAGACTGTGTCTGTGCGAGCTAGAGGCTTTTTGCGGTTTAGAAGCAGTTTTCGAAGCCACCGGGAACGTAGTAATTATTGGCAGCATTCCATGTGTCACGGACGAATTGCGGACCTAACCTTCGACCAAAACCACTGATATTTTCGAGCCGCGCGCACCGTACAATCATTTTTGTTGCAACTGGAAATCGTTTCAGTTTTCCCTTTATGTTAAGCAGCGTGGTGTAACTTATTTGCATCCATCAACCTGAATGTGTGTGTGTGTGTATGTGTTTGTCCTCCAAAATATTTGCGGTGCAGGTGTCGGTACTTACCACACCGGTGGCTGCAATGGCGGCTTTATACTCGTTCTCCTTGCACTTGGCATGGTGCAATGGTGCAGCAAGATTAAGCTCGATAATCGTTTAGCTCGGAACAAGCGGCTTCAGCACCTCGGTCGGTGTTATTTCAGCAAATTATCCGCCTGCCTTACTCGGGGTTCCCTTTACCCCTGGTCCCACCGAATCATTATCGCAGGGAGGGTGGGGTAATAAATAATATTCGAAGAAGAAGAGGAGGGAGACTTCTTGCTCGATGCCACGCGAAACAGTAGCCACCATTAAGAGGCGAGTTTTGCCTTATGAGGGTGAACTGGTGCGAAGAGGGGTGTAAGAGTAAAGGAAATGCATTTGAGACACACACACACACACACACACACACACACACACATACGTTGCATCTTGGTGCAATGAAGCGTTTGGTAGGGCGGTGTGGTTTGGTTGCTTGTAAGCAGCTTGACTTCATTTAGAATGCCGCTAAATAGAAGTTCTTG
>KI920032.1:0-23698 GCA_000473525.2 Anopheles melas | reverse complement strand
CTCGTAGTACAGTCGTCAACTCGTACGACTTAACAACATGCCCGTCATGGGTTCAATCCCCGAATAGACCGTGCCGCCATACGTAGGATTGACTATCCTGCTATGGGGGGAAATCAATTAGTCACTGAAAGCCCAAGCCCCACAAGTGGGTACAGGCAGGCCTTGACCGACAATGGTTGTTGAGCCAAAGAAGAAGAAGATGAAGAATATTGATCATATTTTTAGCCTCTTTTTTGGAGAATTTCTGAAAAGTTCGGAAAATAAAATCAAAAATTGTTTTACAATCAAAAGCATAATCTGTTTGCGATTATCACGAGATTTACAAGCATACGTTAGCTGTAGAGCCACAATTCAACCAGCACATCACATCGCTATTCTGCTCCGGAACGTACGAGTAGTAGTACAACCGTACGAGAAGCTCTTTATGTCCACTACCGACCACAAACGGTACAGCTTGCTTCTCCGAACTGAGCGTCAGTTATTCCAGAGCTGCAGTTAGAATGGACGCACTAACTTTGCTAATTAAAATTTTAATAGTAATATCTTCCGTTGAACCAATATGCAGACGGTACCATGCACGAAAATCCCTTACGGAAAACAATAATACTCTGTGGCAAAACGTGGCAAGAGGTGAGTAGTATAATGGTAGTGGCATATGAGTTTATGGTATGCATTTCATTATCAGAGTATCTCATCGGAAACATGTTGATGTTGTTCCGCCTAAAAGTGTTAGTCATAAATGAAACACAATTTTGCAACAAGTGATGTTGTTCAAAACTATATATAACATATTTCATTTATATTCTATAGGAGCTTAAGCAAAATAATTACATTCGAAGTGGTGATAATAAGCAGCAGAATATAATATTTCATTATTATTAAATAAAAACAAAACAAATACACATTCACTCTAAAGCTTTTTAAATACATAAACTAAAATATAGTTTAAACAAGACGTTATGTATATTTAATGCTGAATAGTTTCTGAGAATAAATTCCCAGTTCCCAAACATAGAATTGTTTATTTTCCCTTGCGATGATAATCTCCCTCATAAAAGTATCTCTTTTCCCCTCTGCGTCTACAACCCGTCTGATCGCTCACACAAAAGCGTGTTCGTGCAGACAATTCTGTCCGTCACATCCACTTTGCGACGGCAGAATCGGTCGTCAAAAGTTGCCCACCGGCATTATGTTGTCGGAATGAACGAGGTTGTCTGATAACACTATCTACCGTCAACACAGTTTGCCATTTCTACCCGGAATTGTCCTCGCACTGTATCAAGCTTTAGCCAGCCAATTCGCTTTCTACCTCAGCCCAGTGCGGCTAGCGATGGGCTACCCGGAATCATAATACCGACATGGCACACACGAGCCACACGATGTGGTAACCATGGTTTCACTGTGCTACCGAACCCCTAAAGCCGATCATCATTAATTTCCCTTATTTTCGCATAAATAACCTCACAATCTGTGGTCAATGTGTACGTGTGGGAGGCAGGGAGCGGGGCTTGAGGGGTATTTCAGTGAGGGAAAAGGGATGCTATGGTTCGCTTTAATTGTTTTCGCACCATAATGCATTTATTGAACCATGTCTTTGTTAGGGAAGTTTCATTGACTGCTGGTAGCTGGTGTTTCCATTAGCTCGTAGCTGCAGAAGGAACTTATCCGTAGAATAAGCTTTTCCACCTTTAACATTGGCTCGTGATTAGTGCTGAAACTTTAGAGAGCAATGTTCGCTTTCTGCATTCAAATTTCTCGGGGACTAAATGGGAATGCGTAAACTCAGACAGACGCTTTAAATGCGAAACTCGTCTTGTTGTGAATATGCATACAGCTGGAAGTTGGATCCTGTACCGTGTTCATTTTACGCCCAGCTTCCGGTGCTTCCGGTTGGAATGGAGTTGCCCAGTTAATTATGTTGGTTTGCGGCTGCTAGAACCGGTTTGTTGATCAATTATTACCGTATGCAGTTTGGGTAGCGTGTGATAGTGTTGGACGATGAACATGTTTTCACACCAGGGTATATCATGAATAAACTATAAATCAAGAGGACTGTTCTAATCAAAGTTTTGAAATACGAGGCTGAAATGGACTCAAACGGTAACTGAAGCGAGTAATTATGAGTTGCCATCTTTGTTTTCGACCGAAACAGTCGGCATGAGTTCAAGACGAGGATAGAAAAGCTCTTCAGTAATGATCTCGTCAAGACGCGCAATAAAGTATCCCAAAACAAGGTATTTATCATAAACATCATGATAGGCATGATTAAAAGCACCCAGCCTATTGCTAAACCCGCCCTTAGATCTTAAACAACAAACACATAATTGTGTTGTACATGGTTCTGAAAATAATGAGGAACAACTGAAGAACAACAACGGATGAGCGATAATTCACAATACAATTCAAACAATAGCAAACGGTGAAGCCCTAAACATAAAAGAAGCATAAATTCAAGTAGCTTGCAAAATGATTGCATCTTTCAAGAATTATTGGAATGTATTCAGATGAGGAAAGTTTAGTCACTGTAAGTTGTTTAAAATCTTTAAAATGGACAATTTGCTTTAGATTCCTTATTTTTAAGCGAAGTTAGGAAAATTGGATCTGGTATTTGGCACAATAACTCAAATTATTACGAGTTATCAGGATTACGGAAATTAAAGCTAATCTAAAATTCATTAATTCAATTGTTCAATTGTTCGTGTTGTTCAATTAGTATTATTTAAATCGAGTCTAGAATTTAATTGCAAAACATTCCAGTTTACAAAAAAGAACCTTGAACATTTTTTATTTTACTGCAGCACACAGTTGCCTGTTTGTCTGTCCAGTCATTGCCGTTGTCCATCGCAACATTGTTCGATTATTGATCTTTTGTGCTATCAGTCCAATTATTTACGCGAAAGTAACCGAAGCTCATCAATTCGTTACATAATTATCCAAACTCTGGGGCTGTGTACAATGTGTGCTTGTATGTGTAGTACTTCCTCTCTTTCACACAAGCGCACAGCACGATGGCATTCCTCAATGGTGCAGCAAACAAAATAATGGTAAACGTTGAAAATTACTAACAATAGACACCCGTCCCAGGAAAGCTCGGCAATGGCTTTCTCGAGCAAAGGTCAATACTACCTGATCCTGCTCATTGTGCTCGCATCGCAACCATCGAGAATCTAGGATACCAAAGCTCACCCGAACAATCTACCCACCGAGCGAAAACTCGACGCGTAACGAACCAAAGCCGCTTACAAAAGTGGTCACCCACGGAACAGCGGTGGGAGTCGTTTTTATTCATCTCTCCGCTAACTTAAGCTGGTGCGTGCATGACGGTTTGAATATCTTGCACCACACCGCAAGAGATTGTAACTTTACTGCTAGCGAGCGCTGGAAATACCGACACGAGTGCTAAAGTGCATCATTATCCCCCCGTTCAGACAGTGCCCGGTCGTACTTAAAGATCGTACAGGATTCGTTTCGTTTAGCCGCATGCGTTTAAAAAGAAGGAAAAAAAAATCGGCATGCAATGTGTGAACTTATCAGTGCCATTAAAAGCTTTAGCCCGCTTGCTGCAGTATGCCTCCGAGTGTGAACCGCACCATAAAGCCGCACTCGCGCTCAAACATTGCGCTTGCCGGCTAGCACTCCCTGCGGTGCCGTTTGACTGGCAGCCTGTATCTGTACCTGAGTGCATGAGCATGGTAAAATTTCCCAATTTCCTGACACCGACTGAGAGAAGAGGAGCTAGAGAGCTTAGCAAACATACACGAACACGCCACGGTGCTGCTGGTCTCCGGTGGTGCGTTATCGGGAGCTCCATTTATATACCTTGCAATATGAGATTCCGGACGGTGTGAATCCTCAAAACGGCTCTTCCATTGGTGAAAATCCTCGGCATGGCTGTAACTTGTTTTGAATGGAGTTTAAAGAAAACTAGAAGGACACCTTTTCACTTCCGTAATCTTTGAGAGGCTATGCGGCAATCTTTTTGTTTGTTTTCTGTACTCTTACTTCTCTTCGTGCGTCTTTCGTCAGAACATTGGTTTCCTCTCTTTTCTCCACTAAGCGGGTTCAACCAACCTAGCTCAAAACTAATTTGAACTCATTCCGAAAGCTATTAAAAACTTTTCCATCCCTCCAACTGATGTTGATGTTAACGCGCAGGTTGCGTTACATTTTACGTCTCACTCTATCTTTCGCTTTAGTTTTCAACCTAGTTGATGGTTCCATGCTAGCTGGATGCTATTTTCGTGTCGAAAAGATTAAGTTCATAACGTTTGCCGCCGGACCAAGACGCCACCAAAAGTCTGCGATTGAAGATTGCTCCTTGGGTAATCAAATTAATTCAATAGCGCTTTTTGTCACGGGAATGCTAAGACCGAGGACGCGAGACCACACTGTCCACCCAAAAACGGGGGGCGCGACTGCTGTCTCTTGTACTCCATGGCCCAACCAGCCGGCTGCAAATGGTCCCGTACGTACGGGACGGCACAATGTGTTTGCGTTAATTAAGATGATATTAATCGGAACGGAAATTAATTAGGCAAAATTTAAGCACACCAATTTACGGTTCACCTACAAATTCAGGTGAATTTGTATGGGAAAACGGGGCGGCACAGGTTGTGCAGGCCTCGCCCACGGGCTACTTACCAGCATGGCGGTGAACAGCGGCATCCGCTGTGGACCCCGGGCGTACACCAGGAACTCGTCCACGGAGCAATCGAACTGGTCGCTCGATGGATCGCACGGATGGGGCGGCTCCAGCGGGTCGCCGGTTGCGTTCTCGGTGCCGGTCCCGTTCGCATCGAACAGACCGAGCCCGAGCAGCACATCCAGCGACATGGTGACGCCACCGGTCGGAAAGCTTGCGTACGAACTGTCCGGCAGTAGCATCGCCGGCACGGTGGAGGACATTGGCCACGTGAGGGCCGTCGCGTTGGCTACCACTGTCTCCATGGTTTGGCTGTTGGGCGGTGGGATTTGGGTCGCAATTAGACACCTGGCAGGTGGCTTACCGCAGAATCGGAGCTCGTTTCACTTTCGTTCGTCCGCGCATGGTGGTCGGATCGCTGGGATGTTTGTTTTTTTTTGTTTTGCGTTTTTAGCAGGGCAAAAGCCTTTTTTATGGGTGTGTGTGTGTGTGTGTTTAGCTGCAGTTAGCAACAATTCGTGTCTATCGTCATTTTGGTTGGAAGCAATTATAGCCGCGCGTCAGCAAGCGATGATAAGAAAGCACCAAAAACACTATGCAGCTACAAATGAGGGGGGGGGGGGGGGAAATACACTCCCGGAATTACCATAAAATGTAGATATGACCCATGTAGCACCAAGCACTCTGCACGGCCGTCACGTACTGGACGCTATCGCTCGCGGTAATCACCCGGAATGCCAATGACACCGGATGTCAATTGCATTAACCCGCACACAACACTTACGCACTCACACACACAGACTGGTTGACCACCAAACAACTTTGTCGTTTAATTTTTATATTGCACTCAAATGCATTTCACCACAGAACCAGCGCTGCCTGGTCCCCGTTTTGCGTACGCTTTCTCGCACGTTCGCACAACCCGCTGGATCGATACGCAATCAGATCGGAACTTTTCACTCGTTAGCACAGTGCGCCTGAAAGGTAGGCTAACATTAATGCACGCAACGCGGATGCGGCAAGTACGGTGCAAATGATGTGGAATCTGAAATGAGAGGCAATATCGTAACAAGAGGCACATTAAGGAAGCTGTTGTTGTTTTTTTTTTACTGTTTTGGTTCCCTGCTGCAGCAATGACGGATCGCACGGCGTACCAATTGAAAGGTCTTCCTCCACAGACCCGTTGCACTGCGCTCTAGTACATTGCGCGAGATGTAGTTGTTCCCGTTCCAGCACGTCCCTGTGCCACTTACCATACCTTCAAATCTGCTGGTTCTGTTTTTATCACCCCAGTATCTGGCGAACGCTCAGATGCAAGATAAGAGATCAACCCATCCCATCACCTGACGAACGGTACGGCGCAGTAATACGGCAGTAAAGCGGCTCATTAGCTCTTTTTGTCGCCCAGTTCATCTTCGCCGATGCTGGCACGGTCCACCGTCAAGAACGGTCTTTTCGCAGCAAGGGGGGCAAAACGCTGAAGGTCTGTGTAAAGTTTGCGTTTCAAAACCGTGTCGCATCTTGCTTGCCCGGTTTATCGTACGAACGGGTAAAGAAGTGTTTGTACAGTGGGGTAGGTAAGGGAGGCAACGCGACGGTTTGGCAAGCTAGGTTAGTTTCTACACCCCCCGTTTTTGTGTTTGGAGGAGTTCTTTTTTTTTGCTGTTTTGTTGGCTCTGTCCATTCAACGATGACGGCAAAGCATGATGCGAACTCGATCTTGCTCTCCCTGTCTGATGATTTAATCCCACCGCAGTGTGATAAATAGTGATACCGAGCGAGCTTTACTTCCCGCCCCAGTGCCGGGCGAACGATTACAACCCGATGGTAGGAAGCTGTAGAACAAAAATTGCTTCACGTTGGATGAGTGGATTGACAACGGATTTTTTCTTTCTTTCTTTTGCTTACCCATTGATTGCTATGTCTTTTTTTGCTAATAAACCCTACACTACATCGAGGAGACAGCTTTTTGTACCTTCTTTTCAGTGGTTCTACTATTCTGTACGATGCACAGAACGTAGGGCTTTACACCGGTGAAGCAAATTTCCTCCTAGAACCTAAAGCAACAAACACAAAAAAAACGAAATTACCCCGCTCTGGCCGGATGCGACCAACGGGAGTACTAATAGCATTACCGTAGAATTGGGTTTGGGGTAATTAGTTTTAACAAATTTTTGCCGATTATAATGTTCACGTGCGTCACAGTTTCTAGGGCGTTGCAGAACGATTAGATGTATTTTTGTTGTTGTTGTGTGTGCCACGGATGTCCATTGAATCCTGCCCCTGTACAAATGGTCTGTTGGCCGACCGGAAGCTAATTTGTGTCGCAAAAGAAATTTCTCATCTACTTAATGTATCTTCGCGTTGGGTTCTAATTAGAGCGCTTCAGCCTCGAGATTGTACCGGGTACGCGAAGGTTGTAACGTTGCAGAGGGAAATTATAAAAATGAAAGCGATTTTTTTTGTGTAGCTACCTCGGAAAGAATCAACTTACGATTTGCAACCAACATGGAACGGTTTCTGTCATACACCTTTAGCTGGTGTAACAAAATAAACAAAGTAAAGCGTGGAAAATTACTTATATAAGAGTTCCAATGCTATAAGAATATTACTAAGATCAGTTGCTTATATTATTAATATTATGAAGATGTGGTTGCAGTTGCAATTTATAATATTATATTATTGTATGATCTTTTGTTATCATATTTGTTTAGTAAAAATGAATTTTTATATAATTTGAAACTACTGAATGTGATTGAAACTATATTAGAAGTCAGCACATTTCGAACGTAATGTACTGAAGAGTGCCATATTGTCTTGCTCTTTTACAGAGAGGATATTAATAGTAACGAAGGATATATTAAAATTCAGAGATATTCCTCGTTCCCTCTTACACTCCACATATACTTCACGAGACACAATGTACATTTCTGTAACGTTTTATGACATAAGATTTTTTTTATTGTAATTATAACATCGAATAGTTTTATTCGAGATTAAACAAACAACTTGTCTTCTCTTGGGGAAAGTTTTCGCAGAATTTTAATTAAATAAATGCAAACTTGTATGCTTTTGGAAAGGCATAATCCAACTAATGATGCTTTTCAATCCATCCAAAAAGCATTCAAAAGTAATCCAACGGTGATTTTTGGGAGTCATTTTTTGGGACTTGGACGATGCTTAACGTTCTCTCATTACCATGAAGCACGATCGATTGATTAAACATACCATGGAGAGCAATCATCCATTATGCCGTTCGATGGTACAAGTAACCCCCCGGACGCATAAATCATTAACCCCTAATCGATCGGCTGTCCGCAATTGGCACCGGTTGGTGAATAGATGATGCAGCACACAGGCACGAGCATAGCGAAAAATTCCATCTTATCGCCACACCAATCCAATCGATCGTGCTACGTGTCGCTGGGACGCTCAAAACGTTGCCAAAAAATCGATCCGACATCAACACACCAACGGAATGCAGCGAGGTAGCGAAAGCACGAGGAAGCATTGAATCATATCACGCTGTATCACCTAAAAGCTTCCTCGTGGTAGGAGACAGGCTATGAAGTTTCATTTACTGCTTCCAACCCACCAACCAGTCATCATTCGGAAGTTAATGAGCCTCAAAAAAAAGGGGAAAAAGGAAGGGAAAAGCAGTGGCAAAGAAGGCGATAAAATAAAGAGATCTCCCACCACTCGTCTGTGCGATATTATCCACCCACGGGACTGGACGTTTGGGGCTCGAGCAGTTTACTCCATTTCCAGGCTCTTGCCTCAGACTCAGTTCGGTAGTAAAACGCTTCTGGATGTAAAAACGGCGTGCGACAGCTTGCCCATAACAAGTTACGCTTGCGAAAGCGAAAACTCGCGGAATCAAATGAAGGATTTACGGGCTCGTTTGGGAAATTGTAAACTCAACCCAAAGTAGATCATAAATAAATCTGCCCGATGAATTTGGCGCCCATTGCCTTAATAGAAAAGAGTTTTGCAAAGGCCGGTTGTAAACTGAGGCAGGATTTTACGGGACAGCAATTATCTCACCGAGGAAGCAGGATTTATCCACGATGTGCTTGACAGAGGTGTTTTGCATTTAATTATTAAAGTGTATTAAGTGACTGCTAAATATTTCAATAAAAGCTAAACTTAGTGATTTACATATAAACAGCCAGCAATTGTAGCTAATAATTGTTAGAGAACTTGATATGAGCTGTACTCTTTATATTATATGTTTGTGTTTTATTTTTTCGTTTCGAACATCACGGTCATGATGACGATAATGGTTCGTCTATCTTTTCTAACTATCTGTGACACACTTTTGAATAGCATGAAATTCAAACCTGCGCCCTGCTCGCAAGCAGATTGGATCAGATGGAAATCAATATCCATACATGATGATGATGATGACTACAACAACTCGAGCATCGCATTTCCTTTTCTATTGCTTTATTCAGAGTTCCAGTTGAATGTAAAAAATAAAAAGTGATTATGAAATGGATCAAAACAAGCAAAAACCGAGCACTGTTCGATCCAACGCACTTAACCATCAACAAACGATGGATAGCAACTCAGTAACAGTCAGAAATAGTCTTTCGATGAAGGCATCATTTTGCATCACATGTATTGATTACTAAATACATATTACGGTCTATGAAATCATGAGCAATGTTCTCTTTCCCTAGACTTCTTCGAAAAGGTACAATTTCACTCCAATCCATTCGTTTAGGCAAAATGGGAATACACTGCCAGCGCGAAGCACGTTCGTTCAGAATGCAAAAGCAAAGGATCACATTTACCGTACAAAATGTTTTTTTTTTCCCCGACGTTGTAAACACTTTGCCAATCGCGTTAAAGCACATGGCAATAGAAGAGCATAGTGAAGGATTTCATCTTGTTTGCCGCTCTCGGCATTGCTCGTTCGCTCCGTTTGGAATGCAATTCAAATTATGCCACGCGTTTCTTATTCACTGCAACCGCGCAACCTTTACCATGGGAGTTGGTTTGAGTCTTCTGTGTCTGTGTGTGTTTGTGTGCCAGCAGAAGCACAGTGCTTTTGTACAGATTCCCATTCTTCTGTGCCGTTCATTGCACCGGCAGGTGCAAAGAAAACTGCAATCGTGTCCTGTTTGGAAAAGTTTTTTTTTTAAATATGTACCTCAACCATCCTTCCTATCTGTTTGCTATGGGTAGATTCAGTATGGCAACGATGCTGAAGGACAGTTCAATCATCAACCGTACTTCGTTACATCGTCTGCATGCAAATGCATCTGGTGCATGTTATCATATTTTTTCCCGTTTTTGTTCGGTATGATATACCAGCACAGCTGCTGCACAATATCGCACCGGTGTAGTAACGGATGCAATTTGTTGCATCCGTGCATCAAACGGAAACAATGTTTTTCTACCGTCTGGGTGCAACAGGTAATGTATTCGCACACTGGTGTTCTATCTTGCAATTCAATAAGCAGAAAGCGCGTGATATAAATCATAAAATTGCAATATGTTTTATAGGACCTGCAAAGATCAATTGAAAAACATGCACACTTGACATCATTTTTGTGTTGGCGTACGGCAAATTCATTGAAATGCCTGTTATAAATACAAACAATGAATACAAGTTGTTTACATTTTGCTGCGTATTGAATAGCTGAAAAAAATCGATCAAACTATCATCAATTATGAATGGCTGCGTGACACTATTTTGTCTGCCGTTCAATTTGATTGCCTTTTAGGTTTGAAAACTTGATCTTGATACTACTTAAAGGCCTAATTACTGTTAATGGTAACTTGGTGATCATAACAATTTTCCTCAGCTCAATGTCCATGAGTTCATATTCCGCGGAGTTGTATCACTAGTAATGAATAAGTAACATTCTAAGTAAAAGCAAAAAAAAAACTTATTCTAAAATACTACCATCCCAACGATCTGCCCACAGCTCGTGAATATTAATTACCAATTGAATTAAGTCAATCCTCCACCTCCACCAACCTGAGGTAACCGCTCACGGAATCCTCCAGTGCGGAGCCAGTCCCAAATATGGAACATCGTTCTGGCGTGAGATATGTTTAATTATCGCTCAATCAAAGCACGAGGCAAAATATAAATAAACTGTTTGTTGGCCACTTCCACCTGCCCTCGGTAGCTTCATTGAAAATTTGTTATTACCGTTCGTGTCTGCAAATGACACGATGAGGTTAATCAGAAAGCTTCTCCGGTGGGCTGCCCGAAGTGTTGACATAGCGCTTTGTGATCGGTGAAGCTACAAGAAGGCGCACAATTGCTACGAAAATATTGATGTTGAGCAATGGTGAGAGGATAGTTTACTTTGGCTGATAGAATAAAAACAAACTAACCTATTATGTTGTCTAGAAAAAGGCAAAATACGACGTAGCGATCAGTCCATTCACATCGTAACGGCACAGCTTGAACGGAAATTTAAAATGATTGGCTAATGTTATGCAGGAGGCAAAAAGTATCGTTGAAAATAGTAATTGAAGTAAACGTGAGCAGGAATATTCCAAAACACGTCGATTATTAAAATTCATTCGATTTGATATTATTCAAAATATAGGAAGCTTTTATTTACGGCATATATTGTGCCATTTGCATTACATTCACTTGCCTTCATCTATCGCTTTACCTAGAAGGCGTCGTGCGCAAAAGAATAAATTTTACATGCGTAACACTTCCGTCCTCTGCCAGATTAAATGGAACAAATTGCCTCCCACCACCGATGGTGCAGATATGGGCACCAATTCAGCGCTATGAGTGCATAGACCCATGGAACCGGTCCGAATGCGTTCGAAGTACTCCACCCTTTGCGCGGCCGATTAACGCGGTACTGGTCCACTATGGCTACCCAAAAGACCGGCAGTAGGTGACCACATTCCACGCGCCAGCTGTCTACCGACGTCACTGAAACCAGTAACGAGTTCGTGATCACAACCAGAATATGTTCGCTGTCTTTCGGCGGACTGTACGGGTGCATACCGTCGGCCGAACACCACTGTCAAGTTCAACTGGTGCCCAGTGCTGAAGAACTTGTTTCCGTCATGCTCCATTCGGCCAGCTCACTAGTAGCTCCAGTACAGTGCATAAAGCTGCTTTGTTGAGCTTTACTCAGTCTCGTCTAACAGTGTACTGAATGTATTTTCTCTACAGTTTGCCCAAAATATTCGTACTTTATGTTTTAAAATGAAAGTGTTTTTGTAGCCAGCTCGGTAACAAACATAAACAGAAGTGTCACTACAAGATATGCTAAGTAGAGTTAGGCAATACGTCTTCCTCAGCAAAAAAACAACCTAGGAAAACATTCCACTGAGTTGTTTTTACCTTAGACAAATCGCCAGGTCTGAAGAACCGAACGCAAAAAATAGGTGGCCAGGGATAGAATTATAAATTCATATCATTATTCATGAATTATTCCACCTTTACATGTCTTTATAGCTGGGTTTGTTGTGCCAGTAAAAATTGTTTACTAGCAAAGGAAAGCATTCCTTTAAAGAAACTATCGACTGAAACAAAGCAAAATGTACGTTAAAAGGCTGTCGACCAGTGTAGTCGACTGATGTGAGTGTGACAGTAAATCAAATATATGCAATTAAAGTTTCAGAATGTTCCTCGCTACACCATTTTGCTTTTCAAATGATTGCCACACCGTAATAGGAAGATTGTTTATGAAATTAATGTATTGCCAGTTACATACATAAGCCGAGGCGCATTCGACGAATATGAATTGTATAATTTTGTTTGAATTGAGCTGTAAATAATCATTATTGTTTTGTTATGACGAAAATAAATCATACATAATTTGGCCTTTTTGAAGGCCAATGAGGAATGGCACGAAAAGACCGTATTGCTAACATTTTTGTAATGGAAGTTTTTTTTTTGTTGATAATATTTGATTGTAAATGCTTCAAGAAAACAGCATTTCACCCATAACCCTCATATATTTTGGTTTAAGCGAATTTGTTTGTTGTTTATTTATTTACAGGAAGACCTCGGAATATTGGGATTGATTGAACTCTTTTTATTGATTTACTTCGATTTCTTAACACTTGAAACATTCTTTTTTGTAAAAGAATTCCGTAGACGTATATACGAATGCCTTTTTACGATTGGTTTATTAAAATTAATTAAATTTATCATTTTATGTACCATCCCCAATGATTCCCGAAACATGAAAGGCGTATCTTGTATTGACGTTGCTTTACCATGAACTTGATTACTCTTGTTCATTGTAATCTAGTCGAATGATTTCAGTAGGAACCCACAGCGAAGCTTTCCCGGGAAGAAGTCATTTTAATTCTTATCTGCTTGCTAACTCGTCTCTTATTCATTGATGGTCTACTCACCATATGTACAGAATTAACAACCAAAAAGAACGTCTTCCAGAGCAATGCAAACAAAGATAATAGATTCTAAATATATTAAAATAGCAAATCAGAATTATTCCAATACCTCGAATATTTCATTTCAAATTAAACAATGTGATACGCTTTCATTGAAAAGCATGAGTGAAGAACAAATAATCTTTGTGTAGAATGTTGAACTGTAAAAAATACACACAGCAACAAAATTAGCAACGTTTAAACAGTCCTTTAAATTAAATTATTTGTATTTAAATGTTTGTAATAAACATAGCTATAAGAGTTTAAACAGTTAATCATCGTAAATAATAAAAAATAGTAAAAAGTGTTCAAGCAAATAATTGTAAATTGTAAAACAATCATTTATTCACATTTGCCCCATTAACAAAATTTAGTATTCAATTGTTTGATAGTTAACCCAGTTAAACAATTCCAGCAAACCCTTTCATGACATTGCATTAAAATGTTATCCCTGCGTTAGGCCGCTTTATGTTCGATTGTATAGGTGTAAATAAATACCATCCTTTCCTTGAACACTTACGTCACCCTTTCTGCATCAGTAATAATGCTTTGCCTAACGCACTTAAAATTCAGATTTACTTCAAACCCAACCCACCCGACCCATCCGTAATGATGTTCATTTTATTTCTTAGAAATTGTGAGCTTTCAGACTTTGTTGTCCTTAAATCTCCATCCACGTGATTGTATCTCTGTATAAATATTTACCCCAGCACACAGTGCTCCTTCGCCCCGTTTCGGTGGGCGGTTTGATCCAGTGTGCCGAAATGCTTTCGTGATACGTTTCCAAAGATCGGTTAAATTTATTTGCAAATGAATATTCCAAACCGGGGATCTCGTCTTCTGTGGGTTGGTATTGAGCCTCACTTTCTATCTGGCTGTTGGTTAACCTTAAACACTGTCCTTCCAAAGAAAAAAAAATGAGAAAAACGATTACCATAAAAGTGACACTCTGATGATGGCCGTGAAATGATAGCCGGAAAATGAACTGTTTAACGTTTGCTTTTTTATTGGGTCAGTTTTTTGTTTCCTGTTTTATCGCTTACCACTAGGATAAAGAGTCAACCCGGTAGCTATAAAACTAGGACACCCTTAACAGCATCAGCAACGTTACTCTCGTAACGGGTGCACATAAATATTAGACGCCAAAAGTATGACTAAGCAAACTCAGTAAAAAGTTCTGGCAAATGCTTCACTTTAGCATCAAAGCATCATCCTCAATTCAAATCAATATGATTTCGTTTTGTGCTGTGTGGTTCGTCTGCTTGCCCACGTATCTTTGTGACAAGTGAAACACTTGCGCCGTTCGTTTGAAATGATAAAAAAGAACCTATCAATTCCCCATACTCATCAGTATGCATTTGTTTGTCAAACCCATTCAGAGGCTAATGTGGACTGGATTTTTCGCTCACAACATCCAGCGTGCAAGAAAGCAAGGGTAAGAAAGTGTTTTCGTTGTACCTCTTACCAAGAACCAAAACAATACAAAAAGAAACAAGACTTAGAAACAGTGCTTACCGTACTGCGAAAAGGGAAAAGACAGCATCAGCAAGCAACACAAGAGATTCAGCCACAACTCTTCACGTTGTGGTTCAGTCGTATCGCCTATTACTTCTCCAAAGCAATGTCGGATGGGCATGAAAATAGCAGCTTCCCATTTTTTTTCCTGTTGACTGTATCGTTAAACACCCAGAACAACGCGCTGTAAGCGGATTCCGAGCCGAGTTCATCATTACGAATCGTAATGGATGGGATGTCTGACGGAAAAACAGCGCTCTCGGTGTCGAATATGACAAGCTTTCACAGCCGAAAGGGAAGCGAAAGTTCGTCAGCATAACCTTCAATCTGAGCGAGCGCCTGACGCTGTCTTCTCAGGTGCTGTGATGCTGTGTACGTCACTGCCAGAGTATCACGATGGGCTAATAAACCACCCAGAAAACTCGTACACCAGCAACATGGCATAAATCAAGGTTTGGAAATTAATTTGGCCCCCTTTGCGATCCGATCCCGACCAGCCACTCCTCCGCCGTACCGGTGAACTGAAGGAGGAAAGCATTATTTAAACGAAACACGAACTCACGATAAGTATAATTAATTTTCCCAACCTATAATCGATGTCACTTTGCCAAACTTAGTGCACGCTTTGCCACGCAGAGTTCAATCATCATTTGAGTCCCCACACTGTGTCCGGACTGGAAGGGGTGGAAGGTGGGGAATGGCAGTTTTGCTAAGTTTGTTACAGAACTCTCTCTCTCTCTATCTCTCTCTTGCTCGCATTTGACCGCATGGCACGCCAGGGCTCAATGAAGGCTTCTTGGCAACAAATCTTACCCTTGTTAGGAGCCGAACTTATTCTTGCCCGCCAGAGGCATAGGAAACAATCGGAACTTTGACTTTGTGCTGCTAGTTTTGCGTTGTTTGCGCGTACTTTATTAAAAAAATGGAATAAAAAAGAAAAAAATCAGACAATAGGCTAACAAGGCAATCACAATCGCTGTTAAATTAAGCGTGCAGAAAACTCAAACAAGCGGCGTTTTATGTTGGCGGGCCCAAACACCAAACAACGCACCAGAGGCAAAATTTGGCGCAGCATTGTGTTACGGATTTTATCGAGAGTGAAGCCCTCTCCCGATCAGCTTTAATTAATCACGGGCACATCGATCAAAGAAGACACACCTGGAGTCAACAATGAACAACGACGGTATCGCACTTGGGTAAAGGTAATTTGGGGGAGTGTGTGAAGAGTAATAAGACTATGAAGTAAAACGATTCGTACTCGTACATTTCCACCCACATTGACGTCCCACAAGCAATCTCACTCAACAGGAGGAGGTACTAAAGATGAGATTCGATACGGTTCGGGATGTAGACATATCGCCTCATTTTCAGCTATTACAGGAATGGTGAATCTAATCTTCACCATAATTAGAAAATCCCTTTTTTCATTTCTCGTAAGTTGGCCGTACCCGGCAGTTGGCCGTATCAATACAAATTAAATGTCATTAAAGACTAACTTTTAAGAAGAATTGGAACTTAAAATGAATAACTTAATTCTTTCTTCTTTGTAATAGGAAATAAAAATTAAAGATATTTTGGCTTAAAAACAATCTTCAGAATCATAAAAAAAACTGTTTTTGAAAATAATTTATGCATGTATGTAATAAACATTTTATATCTCCAAACCTTGAACTAGAAGTTGGGACATTAAAATAAAAAAATGGTTGCAGAATTCATTTCCAGAATTCAAATTATTTCAATTTGACGACAAAATCATACACATTGAATGTTCCACTGCAACTATTGTTGAAACATTTTTTGTATCTACATTCCAAGAAGTAAATCATGTGTGTAAATGAATGCCACAGATAGAACAACCCTGGACTAGAATTCCCATTAACCAGGACAAATCTCAGTGAAGACACGTGTGTTTCTATGTGATCAAGTAGCACGACAAGTATCAGCCGGGGAGGGTCAACTTTTCAACCATGGAAACCAAATACCGTGCTATTAAACAAACAAACAAATATACAAACAAAGTAAATAAATAAACAATCAAACTCATACGCTCACACACACGCACATACGTGTGCATGCTAGTGCCCTCGTGCTGGATCAGTATGCAGATAATTACAATTCCTTTATCTACGGGCGCTGTTGGAAGTCGGTCTCAGCAGTGCTTCTGCCTCTTCAGACAGGCTCTGAATAAATTCATTCAACTTTCAGCTGTTTTTTTTTAAGATTCTCTCCCGTGTTCATTCCGGGCGATGCTGGTTGGCAGGAACACCATGCAAAACTTTGCTTTACAAGCCGAGCCGGGTTCCGGTTTCCAGGCATTGGGTTAAGGTTCTGTGTGGTTAAGACAATCCCCAGTCTTACCCTGGGGATCTGAGCGCGGTACACGCCTTTACTTAAAAAAAAAAGAACTCTTTACCATAATTCTGGAGGAGCTGTGTGTACCGTAACATCCGCATGCAGATAAGATAGAATGCTGACAAGCGCAAACCGAGGACAGGAGCTCCGGTAGTGCCGAACAAAACTTTTCGGCACCATACCATGCAAACACGGAACGATACACAACACGGCCCGGATAAGACTAACAACATGCCCGAATTCGGGATAGAACATCTCATCTCACAGCCTATTGAAATGTGATCCCTTGCCTGTGTGTTGTTCCACTTTTCCACTTCATTTCATCGTGCATAATTTCGGCCGGGGTCAAGGTCGTGCTATTTTCTAAAAAAGTTCTTATAGCGCAAGAACCCATCATCGTCATCAGCGTCTTCGTCATAATTGCATTTAACCCTGCAATGGTGTTTCGACTAAAGTAACACTTTAGAATCAATCAAATTTTACCAGGGCAATGGTGTAAAATAAGAAACAAACTTTGGCACCCGAGAGACCGTAGGGTACCGGAAACATCCTAGGAAATGGAAAATTGTGCGAGAAACTGGGAAATACCGCACTCGAGACTAGATAACTTTGC
Source organism: Anopheles melas (assembly GCA_000473525.2). Taxonomy (NCBI): domain Eukaryota; kingdom Metazoa; phylum Arthropoda; class Insecta; order Diptera; family Culicidae; genus Anopheles; species Anopheles melas. The sequence goes on along the minus strand of KI920032.1, from coordinate 6,185 downwards.
GTCACAGGTTTCGACAGTGCGGAGAAAAAGTTTTGTCAAGCACCGGGAGACAAATAAAAACAAACTAAATAACTCACACCCAAACAAGCCGCTTTGTTGTTGCTGAAAATGGTGCTGCATAGCCAAGCACCAGGACGTTAGCAGTAACAACAAAAAAAATTACCACGAAAATATGAGGGGTAACTTAAGTTTCACGAGCTTGTCTCGTCTCCCAAACGGCGCCCAAGTGTTGCAATGTGATTTGAAAGCTTTCAATGTGGTTTTGCTGCTTCTGATTTTCTTGCCAAACATTTTCGATAAAAAAAACAATGCGCAACGAAACACAAGTGGAAAAGTTTTTGACATTCATTTGAGATTTTTGATCGTGAACCATCTGTCCGGCCGAACGTGTACATTCTGCAAACGGCTGGCACTGAGAAGAAAAAGAGACCTTGTTTTTAATACAAACTGTAGGGCAGCTTTTGTGTTTTTTTATTTCTACTGAAACCCAAAACCACCAATTAGGTAGACAACCTAATTTTTTTATTCTATTTTTAAATTAGTTTTTTTTCTTCCTTCAACTGAACAGGTTTGTATCTGTTGGTGGATTGTTTTATTTTGCTCTCAGTATTACACACAAACAAACTATGAGACCGTGTTTACTAAACTCACAACACTTCAGGCCGTGTCAGACGGTGTTTTTCTTTTTTGGTTTTTGTTCTTTCCTCGCAAATCATCTTCTTATGCTATGTTTTTTTTTTGGCTTTCTCTCTATTCCGCATGCAGTGTGGAAGGGTGTGACTTTGTTTACTTTGTGAAAAAATAAATATAATATAATAGCACACTACACCCCGCGCTAGAACGGGTGCGGGAGAATCGATTGAGCACGTGGTGTGTGAAAATTCGACCAGTGTACCACTGCACGGTGTGCACAACACGGCAAGCCATTAGCGAAATTGGGTAAAAAGGTAGAAATGACTGAGCCCCACGGTTTGTTAAATGCTCATCAAATTTGCTGTTGCAAGAGAGCTTAAGTTTAAGGTTGAAAATTTTTAAGAACAGGTTTTAATGTTTAGATTTAGTCGAGTGACTTGGTCGTTATGGCTGTGTTTTGATTCGCTTTTCGAGGTATTGTTTGTTATTTTCATTTAATTTAAATTCTCAGAATTTTTAATCAAATTTGGTATGAGGGGATCATTTCCATTTCTTTTTATTCGAATCAAATTCAAGTTAGCTTAAGCTATACGGCAAAGCCGTTCCTTCTTCTGAATAAAAATGCTAGTTAGATGGAAAACAAGTCCAATATAATTGAGAGGTCATATTAGAAGTTTTAATTATTTACTTTATGTGATTTAATTTATACCCCTACCGATCCAGGTTTACGCCTGAAACAGTTTATCAATATTTAACCGGCACAGCACGGTACACAAACACATCACTATTATTATCCATCAAACTACACACCCCCACCATCACCATAAACAATGAAAAATGCTCAATGCTGCGGTTGAATGACCTCAGTATTGAATTGACACTAACCATTTCTTTAAGGTAGCTTCACCTTTATATACAGCCCTTTATCCATGGTGTCCACCTTTAGTGACAAAATAATGCTTTTGTACCATGCGTTTTTGCTTCCTCGTGGAATTGTCCGCATCCTTACCATGTGGCAGCAGTTCGTATTGACTTTTGCCGGTTTGAATAACAATTTAAGGGTATGAAAAATGTAATAAAAACCACCACAATCAATAAACACTTTGTTAAAAGAAAGAAAGCAAATTGCGTCGACCATTGTCTGGTTCCATTATTACTTATTTCAATAAATATTCAGACAATCCCTTTCCGGTACACTACCACGGTCTGATAAGGTAGACAAAGGACAAAGGACCATCGCCCATATAGTCTGGTGCGCTGTGTTTGCTTTTGTTTCTTTTTTGTTCCAGTAAGTTTATTACATTTTTTACTTAATCAAAGAGACACAAAACAGGAAAAGTGTGAGGGACCAATTTTATTGCTGATTTCTGAGCTGATATTTTTGCTACCCATAGAACCCGTATTCATATACATAATCGATGAAATGAAAAATGCATCAATCAACTCCTCGATGGAATTCAATTAATCGGCACAATTCGGTTACACGCTTATCTGATTTACACTCACAGTCAACCCGCAGCCGGTACACTGGTTTATTTTTCCTCCCTTTTTTGTGAACTTTCCACATGAGCATAAATTGCGCTGCTTTAAAGTGGCGAGATAGAATCGTATCTGGTGCTGACTTCCACCGAAAACTTTCTATATTTGCTTTTTAAGGTTGCGCTGGTGGAAATCGGCCGTAGCAGGGGGAGTGAAGAGGCCGGAATACATTTGACACCTTTCTGGATCGGTGTGATATGGAAACACGGCAAAGCTAAATTGAGTTTACGAAATAAATTTTCATTGCGTGTTTCACGCCACACATCACATACATCCGTGCGCACAAGTATAGCTTTCTACAACCATGTACTCCGTGTGAGGAAAATTTGTTCATCCTGTATCCATACACATTCTTACATTTGCAATTTTCTTCCTAATTTTCTTGCAAACCCGGTTCAGCTGAACTATCACATCAATATTATGTCACATCTTAACCACACTTTCAAGCACATGTACTCCATCCATAACGAGTCGTTGAGTTCACAAAAATAAAAACGAAACACAACAACAGCACACCAAGCAGACAACCAAGTGAACGAATCGTCTCACGACGAACACTTTGCGCTGATCCAACCGACACGCTGCTTCAATTGGCCTGATGAATTCAACAAGTGTGACTTCCCACGCGCATTGCACGGCCAACTTTGGGTAGATCTCATCCAAACAAGATCGTGCAACCGTGAATGGATACGATCCACCCGTGCCAGCTAACGGGTAATTTAATTAATGCACGATCCATCGCTTGAGAGGATACGATCCCGTACAGCACTTTACAGCACAGTAATGCACAATGCGTAGCTAAACTTAAACCGCACCTACACCGTTTTGGCACTAAGAACCATTAGAATGTTTCCTCCTGTGTGTAACGCTTTGTAACGCACCGACTTGCTCCTGATCGTACGGACACTCGAAAGCGACCAACACGCGCCAGAACCACAACCGAGTGAACCGTTCGCGAGACGGTGCGAATGATAACTGCGTTTCCGCAACGGCTTGGTGGTTTATCGGTCGTAGAAGCTGCAGCTGCTGGGACTCACGCTGAGCTACTGGCACGGGCGGTCTCGTCGTCGGACGAGTGCTGCCGAGTGATTGCCGATGGAGGCGCGTGGTCGTCACTCACCCAGAGCACCAGCGTAGGGCTGCAGTTGAACATTGCGATAAATGTCAATTATGTTTTAACTAGTTCCATCATAGTCAATCAAAGGGACCAATAAAACATAAAGTTATTGGGTTTAGATAATCGAAGAAATTTTCTAACAATTTCTTATGTTCACATAATGAAAATGTGGTTTTATTGACAATAAGATAAATTACACGAAAACTCAAAAGCTGTATGTATGCTGAATGGGCTGTTTGATTTCTTTATTGTGCTGTACACGAGTGATTCCTAGAAATCTTTTTCGAGCTGCGATTGGGGTGTTTAAATACCGACAAACCATTTATTTTCCCACCCGTCACCCCGATCTGCTCAACGATCGCTTCGATGAAGAATGTAATTTAGTACCGTGCGCGTAAAATCGCTCCCCTATTAACACCCGTGATTTATTCGCCCTGTTGCACCGGGACGTCATCGCTGGTGCCCGAGCTTGCCACTTTCGCTTTCCGCTGGTTCATGTAGCTTTGTTTGCTTTTTCGATGCTTCGATGCTGTTTGGAAACGGTTTGGACCGGCATTTGGGCAACAATTTACGATGCCTTCGTTGATGATGGCTCGGTGTTGGCTTATGGTCGATTGTTTGCCTGCTTGCTGGTCTTGCCGGTGGTGCTACAGCGTGTTCTGTAAAACGAGAGCGTGAAGCTGAGCAAAAGAATAAATGCCGTTAACAATTCCGACCATTGAATCGGTCAATGTATATCGCTATTCGTTAAACGTTTAAACAGCAGTACCAGCGAACTGATGAAGAATGGTACAGGTTCAAGTAAGGGAAATATACTGAATCTTGCTTTGTGGTTTAAGTGTTATCTGGTTCGAGGATGCTTTGAAGAATATTTCCGTGTTGTTGAGTTTGTGTGAAGCTCCTTCGGTCAATAATCATTTCAGCTTGCGTATATTTGTGATTTGGAATGTTGTTGTCAAAAACCTTCATTTGTAGATATCAATACACATTTTTTTTCATAAAGCAACAGCATGAATATTTCTGATGCATGATAGAAAGCATTTGGAAAAATGTTTTGGTAACATTATTTTGAAAATTATATTATTTATTGATTTGTCATTATGCGTCTCCTAACATTTATCTCAGTGTTAAAGAACAGTCGAAAACATGCAAAAAATCAAGGTCAGTTTTAACCAGCACATATCCTCCAATCAAATTGAGCTCATGTTTTCGACTATAGCAAAGCTATGGCAACCGTGCTGCAACCAACAGATGTTCAGAGTATAACTTTAGGCGCAAAAGTATTTTTTTCTTTCTCAACATTGTTCAAGTTTACTAAGAGAAAGGTGAAAATAGAAGGGTCTGACATTCTGCACTACTACTCTGACTCATGAAAAGAATATGTGATATAAATAAGTGAAAGAGAAACAGTTAAAGAGATTTACAGAGAAGAAGAGGTAAAGTTATGAGAAAGGACATAGAACAAAATTGTGAAGTTAAATATTGAAGCCATCCAAAAAGCTTAATTTAGGCTTTGATAAATAAAAAAGGAAGAAAAAATATGTTGATATGTTTCATACATTAACGAAAATTTTATTCTTCCATTTTCTTGTTATTCTGTTGCTATTGATAACTAGCAAAGAATCAAATTGGTAAGGTACACCCTTTCCGGTGGTTTCAAGTTTTTGTTTTTTTATGTTTATAATATAGATATGATAATTTATTTAATGTTATCTCTTATCCAATTCATATAGTACGAGACGTTAACAAACACACCAGGTACATCGCCCGATCCGCACTTTTGCTCATCACTTCCAGCTACGCCTATAAGATAATGAAAGCGACGGTAAAACCACGCTAAGCCACCTCCAGCATCAGCACTGCAGATTTTCCTATTCGATCGCTCCACTAACGCACACAGTTGAGATGGCTGCATTTTCTCCGGCCATTCCAACAGCAAAGAGCACTCTCGAAAGTCCCTCACCCTTAGATTCAGTTTAAGTTTCTTCGTCACACCAGCGGAATTCGGTTTCCCCATCCAACCACTGTGCCGAATCCATCCGTAATGTTTTCCCATGGAATCGACTCCGCTATCGGCAAACAGATTGGTACAATTGTATCAGGAAAGTTCGCTAAATCCTCTAGGCGAATAAGCGCAATATCATGGTTGAAGCTTCCGTTTTGCGCGTCATATCCGTCATGAACGATGATCTTCGAGACTTTCGCTTCGATCGGAGGATTATTGCAGACATTATGTGCACAATCCAGTACGGAGGATATATCCCACTCTCCAAGTAATACACGGTGACTGAAGAGATAATCGAAATACTTCAGATGGTTTTCGATCTTGCAATGTTGAAGTAGTAACACTTACAAGGAATACTTACACTTTCCAGCCAGCGTGAAGCGAGCTAACGCAATGGGCAGCCGTCAGTATGTGCCCTTGATTGATAAGCGTTCCACCGCAGTGAAATCCGGTACTGCCGTCCGGTTTCTCGTACTCAATCAGCACCGTCCAAGGATAATCATCAGGCTGGGTTAGTTGGCCGCCTGTAAGCTGCGTTGCAGCCCGCACGCCACAGTGCGGAGGTTCTGGTAACACGTGTCGTTTGTCTGGACAACATATCTGGAGAATTTATTTCGAGTAATTGTTATCACGCCATGAAGTGCTCCATTTATATATTTCATTTCATTTCATTTCATTTCATTTCATTTCATTTCATTTCATTTCATTTCATTTCATTTCATTTCATTTCATTTATTTAATACAATATCCGCCATCAAGGCTAAATATAATAGACTTAAAACTAATTAAATACTAACAAATAAACCAAATAATTCATGAAAGACTAAGCCTAACTAACCTAGTCTTGACCTAGCAAAAAAGAAAAGAAAAAAACAAGGGAAGAGCGTAGAG
>KI920031.1:15342-28422 GCA_000473525.2 Anopheles melas | reverse complement strand
CCCCCCCCCCCCCCATCGACTCTCGCTCCCCTTATCGCGCTTATCGCTCCTTCCTGTACTCCAACATGCGAAGATGCATTTCAAGCGTGATGGCCGTATCTCCTGAAAGCATCACCAAAAAGGGGCGAACAACAACAAACACAGCTCTCCGATTTGTGGAGCGCTGGTTCGCGAGAGACACATTGGCGATATAATTTAAATGCAAACATGAACATGTGCATGAAGCTGACATTAAAGGGCTTGTGTGAGCGTACGATCAAACTGAACGCGGGGATTGGAATTTAAATGGATTTTTTTCTGCTTCGGCGTGCTCCGTGATTTCGTTTACAGCAGCAGCCTGGCAGGGCTTGTGGATGAGTTTTTTTTCCTTAATGCACTCTTCAGGTCGGTTGGTGCAACAAGGGAGACGGCGGTTGCGGGTGCGCATATGCTGAAAGTATGCAAATGCCAAATCTTGTTATCGCACCGCTGGGAATTGAAATAAGAAGTCCAGCAGCGGGAAGGCAATCGGCATCGAACTTACTCCCTGCGATAGAAGACAGCCATAAAAACAACCCTCTGTCTCTCTCTCTCTCTCTCTCTCTCTCTCTCTCTCTCTTTCTCTCCCTCACACACACGATCACACTCTACTCCTGAGACAGTAAGACCGTTTTTCCTCCTTACTTCAATTCACTTGAATGTCATTCTGTGTGGCGTTTTGAGATTGTTTTATCGTACGATTTTGGAGGAGCTTGAATTCGGCTGTTGTGGCCGTTGCGCGCGGCTCCGTTCGAGGAAGTTAATCGCGCAAATGCAAATGCATTTGAAAGGTGCGCTTTTTGGGGCGTGTTGCATTAGCATCACGTTACGATACGGGCGTGATTTAGCAGCAAATGTTGCAACCTGCTGTTTAGCTTGCGCTTTCGAGTGACATTTCGAGAGGGAGTAGTTTGCATTCTATAATTTAAAACACTGTTTTGATACCAACATGGGTTTTAAGTTGATTTATTCTTTAACATTTCATTTCAATTTTCAACTGAAATACCCCCAACCACTGGGGCATCGCTCATCCGCCGGTGGCATTTATAACCTTTTTCGCGCAAGTGAATTTCACACCCAATCAACATCCCACACACGGGAACGCAATTCCAATTTCACCCAGATAAGACAGCTCCATATTGCAATCCATTCCACATTTCCGATGCCTGTCAAGCCCGGTGGACTGCCCGGATCGGTCCGTTTTTCCTTCGCAATCATTCACACGGGTTGAAGTGGTTGAGCAGCGGCGATATTGGCGCATACCTGGCACTACAGAAGTAATAATTTCTCACACATTCGCGGAAATACACACGCACACACGGGTCGTGAGGGAGAGGGAAGGAAGAATAAGTAAGTGCTGAAGTGTTCGTCTCTCGGTGCGCGCTAAAATAAAACATCCTTCAACGGGTACGATGGAATGCATTTCAAAGAGAAAGACAGAGAGAGAGACAGAATGAGAATCATGTGATGCATGAGATGCACTTTCTTGCTTGCCATTCCCCACACATGCTGCTCCACACTGGCACAAACGTTATCACTCAACGTCACACAGCGCGAGCGCTGGCTGACGGACTTTTCATATTCGTTCGGGCTTTTCCGCCACATCCTCGCCGATTATCCCCATTCGCCACAAGGGGCTGGTTTGCGTTTAATTTTTGTTTTTATTTCACCTTATCATAATCCATGATTTCAACGAAACCTGGCCGGCAGCTCAAGCTTGGTAATGGAGTAGAAGGATGAAAAAAAACATGCAATCTTTAATACGATTTGATGACGCGGACGATTGCAGGAAGTGACACTGCGGATAGACGATCACGTCCCGTCCCGTCCCGTCAGAAACAGGGAAAAGCAACGCGATGATCTGTGACGTTGATGACCCGTGGCTGTCCGTGGTTGTCCACGGAGGTGGTAAAGCCATGTCCGCGTAACCGTATGCACCTTGTGGCGCCTTTTACTGGCCGGAGGGTTCGTTGCGAATGTGGAGAAAATTAAACGGTTTCCTTGGAGAGGGCTGAACAAAAACCAGCACGAGCAAACCCTTGCGCTGTATGATTATTTTCGATTACATCTGTTTGGCTGATTGGCATTATCGTATGGTGATCGTGTGAGAGAAGCGGCAAGTGGTTGATTGCGATTGCGCCGTGTAAAGCTGTTGAGTGGCTTAAATATCGTCTCAAGCAAAGGCGTTATTATCATTCTAGAGCAGAGGGAGAATCGCCGATGGAAAGAACCACGTGTTACAGTACCTTACAATTTGTAGGATTGTGCAACTAGTTTCAACAGTCGGCAGAGAAACCATAGCTAAGGAATATTCTTCTCTATCGAACATAGATGAACAGTGGAATGATTCTATCGGTACTATAGCATCAAACTGGCTGCTTTTCATCAATCTGAGCAAGAACCAATTCGAAGCAAAGTGCCAATTTTCTGCAAATTATATCATTGAGTCCATGCTCAACTGATACCTCCGAAATTCTATCTCACCCCTTTCGCGTAGGAAAAACCCTATTCATCCCCATTTTCCATTAAATCAAATCCTCATCTAGAACACATTTCAAAGGCGTGAGTTGCAGCATGACTACACAACGAACGATTTCGATCTACTTTTCCCAAAGTTGCTTAGATCTACTGCCACCACCCAGTGCCACGGGAGAGCACACATGGAGCAGGGTCCTTCCCAAACTCCTGACACATCATCATCCAGCGCATCCACCGCACTCGATGTAGATTGATGAACTTTTTGAGGTTCGGCAGCGGTTGCACCATCACGCCCCGAACGCCCTCAAAACGGACCTGTTGTGTAAGTTCCCACGCCATGCAGCCACGTGACCAAGCACCAGTCCCGTAGTCTGGACTGGGGTTGGGAAAATAAATTAACAATTATGCAAAAATAGTTCACTAATCTAAGCTCCAGCATCTTATTCGCAACGTAATCCTTTCGCTCCACTATCGAACCGGGACGGCACTCAGCGAAGGCCACATTCTAAGCGAATCTTATCGTCATTGTCATCAGCATAATCATCATCATTGCTGGCGCGCATACCGGCGAACTGACCTGAGCACACACACACACACCATCCCAGGATATCATTTCTACCCTTCGCAAGTGGGAGTGTGTTTGGGTTGGAACATGGAAGGGCTTGAGAAGGAAGGCAAAAAACAGTAAATTCAATTTAAATATTTGAATATTCATTCCTCAATCTCGGCGCGCTTCGCTTCGAGATAAGCAGCTGCCTTGGAGGCGAGATGACCTTCCTGCCGCAAGGTGGAATCACCTGGAAAACTGGAACTTAGATAGCGTTGGAATTGAGTGACTGTGTGTAAGCAAAGTGCAATCTTTGGTGATTGCTCAAGGAAAAGAGAGCGATGTACGATTTGGCCGAGATGAACAAAGAAGTTTCCACTGAAAAGGTTGATGAATGTAAAGTTTCTAGGAAAATAAAAAGCTATCAAGTAATAGTTTTGCACTCTCACCTCACTTTTCTGCAATAATGTATGCATTTAATTCTTCTCAACTAATCTAATTGACCATCCAGCACGCGTTTTGTACGATTTTGTACCATCGGTTTAATTACATGCACCATCATACTTCTAATGAACTTTCCCAACTTAACACCCAAACTCCTTCTATGTGCCCTCGGCTCGTTTCATAATTATTTCGCGAGAATTCATTACACTCCAATCGCAAGATCAAACCCGGCCTGGTGGCAAGGCTGGGTGGCAGTAATTTGGCTGCACATTTTACCTTTCGTTGTTGCAAATCGCGTGCTGCTGCTGCAACGCGTTAAACAAACCGAGAAAGAACGCAGTAGCGTGTTGCTCTTATTTCCTTTCAAAAAAGGTAGCTTCTTTGTAACGCTGCGCTATCAATTTTCCCAATCTATGAGCGCGTCGAACGGCGGGCGTCCAAATTAAAAACTGCTCCACAAAGCGACCTAACACACACAACAGAATGCAACAGCGCACACTAACTCCCGACTCCAATTGGGGAATTTAATGCAGTTCGGGGGAGGGTCAAAAGTGTGCAACGCAAAACGAAAGAAAACGAGCTGCGAAGTGAGTTAATTGCCGTAAATTAACATTTAACACCGCACCACCACGAGCGTCGTGTGCACCTGATACGATTGTTTATCGCAAATTTAGACTTTTATTTTTCGGTTTTTCTTAGCAAAGGATGTGTTTTACTTTTCGGCTTCGTTTTCAACGCTGTGCAGAGGGCAGCGAACAATTCCCCAAGCGCCAGAAAAAGCACGAAAAAGCAAGAATGGACGGAACTAATGAGGTAATTGTTTAGTTATTCTTGCGATGCGCGAAATGCACCGGGTGGATTGTGCAATGGGCGGCCGGCAGGGGTTTGCTGCACCAGCGGAAACCACTGTAACGTCACGGTTAATCGTCCGGTGGACAGTTAATTACGGCGATTCTCGTCGGTTTCGCTCAAAATATCACTGCGCCAGAAAAACGTCGGTGGTGGCACCCTCGGAATGTGAAGAAAAATGGTACATAAATGTCAACAACGCAATGCAATGACGATCTTCCTGTGTTTGGAAAGGGGGAGCATTTCTGTGCGAGAAGGGGAATGCCTTTGTGTGTATGTTCTGGCCGGAAGCTTCCGGTTGGGGGGTTTTATTTTTCCCCCTCTTGCTCGGGAAGACACTTTTCGTTTAATGAGGAGTTTGTTTGGGACACCAGCAGTTTAATTAGAGCCAACGAGAGTGACATCATGCTGCGCGCTTCCGGAAAGCATCGTGACGGAGAACGTTACGACCTGCGAAGCAATGGTTGTTGGGGCTTGGCTATACCACCCAGTAGGGATTTATTTTTTACAATTTAAAAAAAACTATTTGAGATGAAACAAAAATCCAATTTGAATGCAGATTTCATGCGAGTTATTTACAGTACATCTTTTAAAATTCTTTTGATTCATCGACAGCAAGAACTTCATCTCGCAAATACTTCCTGTCCATCACTAAATTAGCTCGATCAATCGCGTCGCGATCTGACACGAGATCTTTTGTTAATAGAGATCCATCAAAATAGCTACATACTTGTTTTCCCCGTTCTTTCCATCCGACAGTTACGAGACGAAAGCAAAAATTCTTGGGAGAGGAAGGCATCACACAAAATAATCAACACATTCGCACATCTGCAGACGAGGAGACGCTTTTTTCTGCTTCTAATTGAGGTCTCTGCCAGGGGGAAACGTACAAAAGCAATCATTTTCAAGCAGCACCGAACAAAACCAATGCAACAAAGTGTGGCTTTTTGTGTGCTCGAAAAGGATAAATGATGAGAACGCAGCAAAGAGGCGCAATACGGGAAGCCTTCCCTTACGCAAGGCGAATCCCTCTTTGTGAGAGTCCCTCTCCACGACCACAAAGCCCAACTAACGATTACGTTTTAATCAAAAGAAGCAACAAGAACAACCGGCCAAGAAGCCGAGTGAGAATGATTTCTTTCCGTTTTTGGGTGGGATGCTGAGTGGTCCAACGCCTAGAACACCCCCCGCCCGATCACTGTTCAATACATCGCGCCGAGATTGTCCATTGTCCGCTGCCGGTGCCGTAGCGTTGAATTGAAAAGATCGAGACCGCACATCGTACCCCCCGGCCGTGGAGTGGAGCTAACGTCTCACCGTGTGGAGTAGGTTGGGAATTAAAAGTCCCAACTCATCGCAATTCCTCCTGCTCTCCTGCCGAAACCGGTGAAACCGAAAGCGTAGCGAGCAATCCGCCGCTGCACGTCCCCGTTTTCGCGCGCACGCCCGAGGGGGTTTGTGCTGCACACAATGGTCAATTTAGCTGCCAACTGCTCATCGAGCCAACGCGTGAGCCGAGCCCGAAGATCCTGCTGGCCTTTAACGTCCCCACCGAACCCGCGACGGATGATGAATACAGCAACCCGCAGCAACAAAAAACGGAAACTTTGAAAGGAAAATTGCACTCTCATCAATAATCTCACGTATGGCGAGATCGATTCTTGCGCAGCGATCGAAGCTCCCGGCCGAGGAAGATGCCTTTTGACAGTTTTTCGACGTTCGCGATCCTGTTTTCCTCCGCGCTCACGTTCTACCGCGCCATATCAGGTGGTTCCCGGTCAACCGGTTGGATTTCATCCCCCGGTGGCTGCTCAGGGGAACCTCCACCGCAATTAAATGTACTCGCAGAGAACGCACCTGTGAAACCTCCTGTGTGTATGTGTATGTATACATTGAGTTTTTTCCATTGCCAAGTGCGTCATGGACTGTCACAGAAACGGGTGAAATGAAATTAAAATTCCACATCCGACCGTGCTCGCCGCGCGATGCGCGATTGACTGTCCGGGCAGCGTCCCCAAGGACTGAATCCTCGGCATCCTTCAGGCATCGGACACCTCTGGGCTCAGCCACAGACCGAAGCAATCGGATGAATCGGGAAAACATCTTAATCATATTACCTTCGTTTCATTTATGTTTTGTTTTCTGCGCTTTTTTGTGATCATTTCCATTGCGAAATCGATCGGGCTACGTGATCAAGCTACACTTGTGGTTCCTCCCGTGCCCGCTCTTCTTCTTTATTTCACGCGCGCACACACACACACCTGTGCCTATCCGTGGTTTGATGTAAGGGTTGCCCTTCGGCGAGAATGACGTGAAATTTTTATTCATTTCAATTAAGTGTAATTTTATCGTCAGATGGATGACAACGATGGGCGATGGCGATGTGAAGCTTCCATCTGCGATAAAAGCAACGCAGCAGCTTCCGCTAGTAATGGGTGCTTTGAGGCTGACACGGGAGCAGCAAAGGTAGATAGAGCTGAAGTTTTCATCAATTAGGCACCACTTACTCCTTCTTTTCGAGATTTTATGCATTATTCTTTGAAGCAGCATCAAGAGGGGAAGTTGGATCATACTTTGGTATTGTTTGGAGCGTGTTGCAGAAATTCTTGAACAGTTCTCGTAGCATTACTTGCTTCCAGGAGTTTATGAAAAAATTGATTTGGCGATGATATAATTTTTGTCTGTGACAATTTAAATGAAATGCTCGACATTCTTTACCCGCACATTAACTAGAACTGTGTATACACCTTTTCAAGCTACCACAGAAGGTAACAACCTTCCCTTGAAAAACACTAAAAGCATAAACGATCTAGTTCTCTCAAGCGCACCTAAATCCCTATCCTCAAACCACATTCCATTGCCCGTGCTGCTTCATCTTTAACCTAATCGTCTACTTCGCCTTCAGAAAACGACCTTCTCAAATTCCACCTGTTTGTAAGGGTGCAATTAAAAATTTTCTCCCAACAGACAGCGGCGTTTCCTTCGGTTTCCTCGACTCGCAAAAGGCGCAAACAGACAGATGCACACACATTTCGTGTGCTCCTCCTTCAATCAGTTCCAAAAACAATCATTACGAAATTACCGCCGATTGTTTCATTTCCGAACCATTTCGATCGGCCACTGCCAGTTTTGGAGCTCGTGGCGGTGGTGGTGATGGTGGTCGTGGTGTAACAGCCCTTAGAGGTGCGGAAAGTGTGCCTAGAAGTGAAGCACCATAGTTTACACCCGTGAGGTTTTGTGCTTTTACGGGTGAGCTCCAACATTCTCTCGCAAATCTCACCGCGTCATGCTCGGAAGCCAATTTTTGGGTGCGTTGAGTGTTGAAAAAGCTTTTCAGAGTGTTGGCGATGCGTCTTCCGTCCAGCAAACTCACGTATTCCCTGTCTTGTGCCCTCCCTTCCGTCAAGAAGATTCTGGACAACAGAGAAACAGACGATCAATAACGCGCATCTCTTTCTTTCTCCATCTCTTTTTTAGCGCTTCTTCGCGATCGCCCGCTCCCGAGCATAATCATCGAAATTACCAATTTAATTTCCTCTATAGAGTTTTTGGCTATTACCTGTCATTATTATTGTTTCGTTCGCGGCCAACCCGTCCCTGTCTGTCATCTGTAAGCGAAGAACGCCGGCAAGGAGTGGCTGTTGAAGGGGCCACCAAACGGTGTCCAAGATGGCGACGATGACGTCCCCAACGGTTAGAAGCCGCTACTGCCCATTGCTACCGATGATGATGATGCTACTGGTGATGATGATGGTCGATGATGACTACCATAAGTGCACATCGGCGTCTCAATTGTACTTCGCTTTCCGCACCACAGTGCGCGTTGTTCTAGCACAAGGGGGAGCATCAATGTGTCCATCTGTCGGTGGAATAGGGGCTTTGCTTTCGCGAAGTGGCTTCTTCGCAGTCGAGTGGCATCAACCGAGCTTGGATGCCTGAGCGATGAGAACCTCTTGCAGAAGCAGCAACAGCAGTGCGTAGGCAATCGATTTCCATTATTCTCCCGCTCCCATCCCGCGAACCACCTGGAGATGCTGGCCAGTTTCGACACCGTTTCAACGAGCGTCAGCGCCAAGTACCTTACGGCATTAGTTCCCTCGTTGAGTTCTCTCGCGGGCACTAGTTTTATGCTGCTGCGGAGGCAAGAGTAAGAAAGAAGGCATTATTCCGCCTCATTGGGTAGCTGGCCATCTATCTGTCTAATTTCTGGAACGTTTTTGCCTTGCCTCCCACAGGAGGGAGTAAAGAGTACGTTTTTTGTATGTGTGTTTATGTGTTTTAAGGCTCATCTATTGAGACCATTTCCATTATTTCTATGATTCAAGTATGCCTTCCCCGTTTCTTGGGCAGACTGGTTTTGTTCCGCTCAATCCGAGGGGAGCTGCAGTAAGCTTTACTGCGGTAGTGGGCTCGTTTGTAGCGTAATTTGAGCTCTGCGGGGTGTTGAGACTCTAGAGAGGAGGAAAATACATCACCAACTCCCCCAGTCGTGGGGTTAAGCCTATGAGGTTGCACCACTACCCTGCGAAGTAGGCGATAATAACGCAATCGTCCACGCAAAAATGACCTACCAACTTCTAGCTCCCAGCCTACACCGACGATCAGACGCTCAAGATACTTCCAAGATAAATGGCTGCACCTATTAAGCTGCAATGGGCTGTTCTTGGGCGCAAAGTAAGTCATCAGCCGCACGGAGGAGTTAGGAGATTATCTTTTGGCGTGTTACCTACTTTGTTAGGCAAGATTTAATGAGAAACTACTGCTGCACTTAGATAGGCACGATCGATGATCGATATTGAATTTTTGAAGCCGGGGGTTAGGATTAGGACGTAAATGGAGCCTGATATTTTCAATCAACTGAGGGTGATTCATTTTTAATCATGAAAAATTGCGCCAGGTGTTGCTCCAAGACAATCCGCGAGCTGTATTACACAAAGTGTGAACGCTGTAAAATGCTTCTCAAAAGCTACAACAAAGTTTCTGTTAAACGCTCATTTTTAACCCGCATAGTTGCTAAATTATGCATGTTTTACTAAGCATCGAACTTAAGCAATGTTTTGCTCATCATCAATTCATTCCTAATGATCGCAAATAACTCCAGCAAATTTGTCCGTCTCCTTCCGCTACTCGCAAACTTTATCAAATCGTGTAAATGCCAAACGTTAGATGCAAATGAGCCACGCGAAGCTCATCAGGGTAGGCACCAAAGTTGATGTCTTACTCTTCCGGTGTCACTCTCGCCCGGTCCGGGAAGTTTAACATCAAGGCTTCACAGGGCGGCAAATGAATTCTTTCCTGTGCGATGAATTACTTTTACCCGTAGTATGTCGACACTTTTGTGTCACCGAAAGTCGTAAAAACCCTTCCTTTCGGCCCGTCCTACATCGCACAAGTGAAATGTCAGCCCTTGGCGACTAGGAATTCATTCATTGTGCCCAGAAACATTCCGTTATTAAATATTTTACAACGCCCATACGTCAGTTCGTTTAATCAGTCGGTACCCGTACAACCCAGTTCCCTCCCCATGCCATGCTACAATACTACTCGGAAGGAATATTAAAATGTGTCTGGCATTTGGAGAGCACACGGAAGCCTCGTTTTGATTGTCTGCTTTTTTGGCAAGAGACAAACTGTGCCACAGACGACGCACCGGATGAAATGTGGATGGATGCATTGCGTACGGGTGACATTTTAACGAGTGATTTTTCTTTGCGGGTATATAAAGTACCAAAAACTGAGCGAAAAAAAACTCACACACGCACAGTACACCCCTGAGGCGCTGCCTGATTCATTCCGGGACGACCGACCTGAGTGGAACGGTTTTTGGAGCATCGTTGTAAAGCACTGTTCGCGAAAAGCATCGCGTTTTGTGGTTTATTTTCAGATTTGTTAGACTTTTTTACATGGTTTTTCCTGCAACAATGAGAAGCCTAACGGGTGGCTTCTGCAGCGCCATCCCATAAAGCACTTTGGAAGGTTAGCGGTGCGTATGTTTTTGGCACCGGTGCAATAAACTTTCCCCCTGGTGTTGATTTTACATGGTGCTGATAGGCGGATGGGCCGTTAGCTGAGGTGTTTGTGGTAAGGACACATTGTGCTCGACAGGTGTGTAGCAAATATGGTTTTTGATTAACGGCGGCATCATAAATTGGAAGAATCGGGTCACAAATTTTATACTGGAAAATAAAAGTAAATTAAGCTAAAAAATGTTTATTCGTTTTTCTTTACTGTTCATTTCAAAGGTCTATTTTTCCTCATACTTTTGAGCATCTAATATGGGTTAAACTGCAACCAACATCGTTTGTTCCATCGATAGTTTGTCCATAGAAACGGTCATCAAACATAACAAAAACGATTATGAAAACAATCAACCCTCCTCACCCAAACGGCCTATACTGGAAGGGCCTAATGATGAACTATTTCCCAACAAAAATGCCGTCTAACAAGCCTCAGCTAACAGCACCAAGCAAGCCAGAGCGTGTGAAAGTGAAATCGAACCCAGAAAACCCAACCAAACCCACACTCCGAACACCGAGAGCCCCACGCTGGGGGCACATACAAGGGCACCCGAAACCGTCCCCGAACGTCAAGTGGCCCCCGAAATTTTCTGTTTGTTTCTGGTTGTGTCGAGTGGCGAAATATCACAATTGAATCACAATTACGGCAATTAACCTCGTTTTCCGGGTGTTGGGCTGATTTGGTGTTTCTCTAGCTCTCTATATGTGTGGGTATGTTTCCTCGCTTTTTATCTCACATCGCCCGGGATGGTGCTACGACATCGGTTCCAATCGATCGCGTTCGCATGGCTGGCATGTGAAAAGTGTTCTCCTGCTGGTCCTCTCCAGCCCCAGTTTCACAAAGAACAATGCTCATTTGTACGTCGATGGAACATGTGTAAAAGAGCAGCCCACTCGAGCACGGAACGGCCACTTGACGCATTTTCCACTCGACTTGTCGCGCCACCAGCGGACAGGGGGGATGTTTGGGAACGCGTTCTGGAACAAAACAGAAGATAGATCTCCCTGCGAGAGGGGGACGCCACACGCCAATCGACACGCCAATCGAACCGTTCGAGGCAATATTGGTGGCACCACATGATTGGAGACCATTGTTTTGCTGGGTGGTTGCTGCAAATGAGTGACGTGCCCCGAGTACAGCTATGAAGAAAGCAGGAAAACGGAACCAAATGTTGGCAAAAATCTACGCAATCGACCGTGAAAAGTGTCGTTATCGGTTCGATGAGGGAGGATGGAGTGAAATGTAGGAATAAAAAACGCTTGAGAGGGCGCCCTGCTGACGAGCGGACATGGTAAGATCGTACTTGTCTAGGTTCCTACCTCCTATTCATTTCTTTCACCTAAAAGAACCCTTCAAAGGCCATTTGCATTGAATCTCTGGAACCTCTGTGCGATGGTGGAAAATGTGAGAAAAATCAACAGGGACCTGTTGGCGTAACAAAGGGAAGAATGTGAACTGAAGAAGCTCTTACGCTTTTATGAAATTGATCAATGAGGTATTGAATATGCATTGTTGGGACAGACCAGCTGTATGCCAAAAAATAACTTTACTTTATACCTTGAAATTATGTTCAATTGACTATTTTTCTTATCTTTTAAGCTTGTCTGCTTTCTACTTCAACAATACCATCCAAAAATGTTACCAGGTGAGATTAATTTTGTAATCCCAATGCCACCTTACTCCGTCTAAAAAGTCACGCTTCAGCCTACATCTCTCACTGAGCGATTATTTCAGTCCCAAAATCATCCCCAAACACCTTCACAAAAATGGTCTTTTCTTCTCTCTTACACTCACTTTCCACAGCTGTCCAATTAACTGTGACCGTCGCGAGGTCCCCGGGACCGGAAACCTTCCACCCCATCCAGTCATGTGTT
Organism: Anopheles melas; assembly: GCA_000473525.2. Lineage (NCBI taxonomy): Eukaryota > Metazoa > Arthropoda > Insecta > Diptera > Culicidae > Anopheles > Anopheles melas. Next base: position 16,194 of record KI920031.1, on the reverse strand, counting down.
GGGGCGGCTGATGATGCTCAAAATTCGTCCACCTGTCCGAGCAATCCTTCCGGGCCCGGCCCCGGTGGGAAGGTCGTTTCTCGTTTTCCTAGAATATAATAATAACAAACGCCAAACGAGCGTTCCACACGACCCTTGAACGGATTGAACGGGTAATGGGGCAATGGAGAAGTTCATGGAAATTAATATTATTCCTGTGTCGATTGTGTTGTCGTTCGATTTCCGAGCTTGTTAACAAAACGACCGAGCCGTTAGTAGGGAAATTTGAGAATGCAACAAGATGGGACAGGTCGCCACACAACAGAAAAAAGTGTCCCTCCGGTTTTTCGTACCTCACGCAACGGCCCATTTTGGTGGTCGCAGGTCCATTTGGATCGATTTCACATCCCCACAAAACGGGCCAAACCCAACCCCAAAACGATTAATTTGATCCAATTCAGCGGGTCTCCTGTGCACTCGTACTCAGCCCTGTAGCTCCACAGAAGTGCCTGCTAAGTCGGCAAAGGACCTGTCACTGCTGGCGCCCCAACCAACATAACGTAGTTCTAAACCACGATCAAACCACGCTCTAATCTTCACGATCGACATCACTCGTCTAATTTGAAGTGATTAATTATTCGCAAATCCTTCCCGCTGAAGGTGGTCGTTTGCATGACGATTGCAGGACGCACTATCTCGGCACTCGGCAATTTAAGGACGTTTTAAGCGTGCGTGGGCTTACAAACGGACTACACCGAACCGGAACGGACCAGCCATCGGAACCAGTGAGGTGTGGATGGAGGGTTACTGTTTGGTTGCTGTCTAGACGGGAATCCGAGCCACCAAATCGTTCGGAGGATGGGATGGAGTTTT
>KI920031.1:0-11068 GCA_000473525.2 Anopheles melas | reverse complement strand
GGTTGCATCGGGGGTTGTTTTCGTGTTTTTTTCTTCTCCGGAGCATTATTTGCAGTGAGTTGTTTTTATTGGTTTGTTTCCCCCCTGTATTCCATCCGTTGTTTGTTTTCGTTATTATTTTTAGTACGCCTATGTGTGTGTGTGTGTGTGTGTGTGTGTGTGTGTGTGTGTGTGTGTGTGTGTGTGTGTGTGTTGTACACTCACTGTGATCCCATTAGGCTACGGGGATTTTTTCGGTGGAGAATGTTATCGTAACAGAGCTTCATGCTGCCTCTCCCCCCTTTTTTGGTAACAGGATGCAGCATTCCCCCCAAAACGGGACCGTAAAGTCATCCCCCGGTGCATTTACCTGGCATTGGCATGTGTGTTTGTGAGTGTTTCGTTGCGGTGTATTTGGAGCGTTCGTTCCATTCGCTGGGAGAATGCTATCGCGCTCCACTCCAAAAAAGTCCTTTTTCCGATTGAGCTTTGATTTATGACCGCAGCACCGGGTTGTTGCCCGCAGAGGCAGAGCATGAGGATCTTTACGCCCCGAAAACTTGCAAACGCTTCGCTGCACGCGTTACAGGAAGCTAAGCGATCGTTTGAAAAACTGAAACACGCAAGCGTAAAAACAAAAAATAAACACACTTCGATCGGACGTGTTTTTAGATAAAAATGATGGATCATTATTGTTTGCTAAGCGAGTCGAAAAAGCGCAGCGAAAAAAAACTGGCGATCGCAATGCCCCTTTTTTCGGGGTGTCTTTTGAGGGCAGCAAAGACATCTCATAACCGAAACACACCTTTAGCGGAGCGTTTATACCTCATCTTTTATAAGCGTTATCAGTGTTTCATTATTTTTTCGGACCACAGTTGGGAAGCGAATGATGATTCGGTGATAATTTATGTGTGCGAATTTGGCGGCACCGGCTACCGAAAAGCGCTTGGGAACGTTGCTTTCCCAGACTGTCCATGCCAAAGGCGTACACGAAAGCGGTTGAAAATGGACATTTCTTGTTCCGTTCGCTTTCGGTTCTCGGTTTCGCCCTGCGGTTTACGTCGAGAAACTGTGCTACCTGACGCTTCAACGCCTTCGCCTGCGATAAGACCGCGACAACGGCACCTTCGCTGATGTGTGATAAGCGTAATGGAAGGAGATGCATTTTTCACCTGATTCGGCGTGCCGCAGTGCCGAAAGCGGCGGTGCATCAAACGTAGATAACAGCACGAGAGAGATATTTTGAAGTGAAAAAGGAGGATGGATTCGATTTTCTGTTGGGATAGTTGCTCCATTAAAATGAAACCTTTTTGGGAGAACCATACAGAAGTATTTGTGTCTTAACAATGTGGAGACTTGAGTCAGAAGTTTAGAATTATGTATTGCAGTATAATATTGCCATAAAAATACAACGCAAATCAAAACACAACATCAATATTAAGTCGACAAAACAAAAAACATTATACATCGTACTTAATCATGCTTAACTAGACGCGCAACAAATCTTTCCCTTGCCACGCAAATGATGTTCTAAAACCGCAACAAAAAACATACATAAACCTGAATGTAAAACGCACACACGAATGCGTTCCGGAAGTAATTTATCTACCCGCGTGGACACTGCCAGTTTTATTCACCCGGGGGAGACCAAACAAAAACACACGACATTATTGTAATGGCCCACTGCCGCCCCGCAGTGGATGATTTTAAATTGAATGTTTTAAATAACGACAAAAAAAACGATGGAAAACGATCGACAAAACAAGAGCAGAAATTCAAAATGTGACGCTCATAACGATAACGAAGGGAAAGATGTACAACCATGAGCCACAGCCCGAAAAAAACGAACGAGCGAACGAATGAAAACTAGAACAGAAACATGTATACAACTAATGGGCTCTGCTGTCCCCCAAAATGATGCTGCTTCTGGACGGACGGACGGTTGGATGGATGGATGAACGCGATCGAGCATGATGCAGAAGAAAAATGGGTTCTTCCCCACAAAAACAGAAAGAACGAACGGGCCCCCGTGGGGGCCACCGTGTCGCGTACATTCGCATCCGTTCGTTTAAGTCGAACATAATAATCATCGACAGGATGTCTTAAATTTAGAAACCGTTTGTTTTTCTGGAACATTTTTGGTTTTTTTCGAGGTTCCATTTTTACAAGGCCAAGAATCGAAAACATACAACAAGGCATTCTTTGCTTGTTAAGAAGGAAAACATAAGACGATCTCCCCAGCAATTCCGATGGTCAACGGTTGGGAAAAGGTAGACCAGACGCGGACCTTGTTACAACCGATCGATGGAGATTCTAAATCAGCTGGCCAAATCAAACCCAATCTCAATGCTGCCCCCATAAGATCCCCTAACGCTTCCTCCCCTTCCCCCCAAGGATTGTTCGATGATCGTGAGAGGGAAAAATAGGAAGCGAGAAAAATGTCACCCAGTCACTTTATGGCAATGGTTATTGCTATTGACAGAACACGACGTAACGTGTGCATATTGCGGACCCCCGTTCCCGTGCAATGTCATCATCGTCATGCACGTACGTACGATCGTCAAGATCGAAGAAGATGCACAAGCAGTTGGGTGTTTTGCAAAGTGTCTGAAGGAGGTTTCGATTATTTATTTTGAATATATTGCTTTCTAAATGCAATACCTAAGATGCCTTTCGGAGTTATTTTAAGCTCTAATGAAAACTACAACAAACATTTTAAACAATTACTCTAGTGAAAGAACCGAATCCAAACTTTCCCATTCACCCAACTCTCGGAACACGTCCAAGAAGCCGTCACGCTCGTATGCAGCTCGTACGCGAAGATTCGCCAAAGGTGTCGCACGCTCGCGCTCTTCTTAATCACGCGCGCGAGAGTTCAATCGTTCCCTTCTTCGTTTCGATTCGATTCGCCACCTACGCCACCGAACAGCCGCCAGCGGGTGTTGAATCACCCATAACAGATCCACGCTGCCCGCGCGGTCCACACCGGGAGTATGTGTAATTACCCGTGAAGAGAGTTTAAATATAAATAAATATAAATTTCGCAAACGGCGACACTTTTCGGACCCTCGCTTACTCACACAAACGCGCCAAAGGTGCAATTGGAAAGCACGGTGAGAGATGAAGATCCCGTTCCATTTTCGATTGGCTGTTGAACTCTTGGGGAGCATCTTGGGGTGAGAGGATTGTTTCTTTTTTTTAACGTTTACAACCATGTTCTTTGTGTGCTGCTTTATTCACGCTTTTGCTGTCGTCTTTCGACTTATTGAGCATTTAATTCTTTGCTCGTTGCTACCCCGGCCCGGGATGGTCGTCGTAATCGCCGTCGTCACATCGGTATTCTAAAAGAGCTTAATTTGGGATTATCACATCTTCCCTGCGAGTGGTTCCTTTCCTCCCACCTCAGTTTCCCGCTCAAAGCCCACAAAAGGATAGACAGAGAAATACGCAACGCCACGCCGAGGCACGCCATGTGACCCCCACGGTTGCCGTCATTAAGAAGTTTAAAAACGATTTTAACAACAATTTTCGCTTCCAACCGTTTCTCCGCCTGGTTGGATCCTGTTCCTAATCGTGCCCGATCGTCCCATTTGCTTCCCGAGAATCCTCCCTGCTTGAACCCCGCCTTTCTGTGTTTACGTCCACCTACTACAATGTAAATGTGCATTCTTTCCTTGTGCGCGTTTGGTTTTAGCTGCTCCAAGGTGCAAGGTTATGCTGTGCCACATACATTGTGTGTAGACCACGGCGCGACATTGGCAACTTTGGATGGCTTTACCAGCCGTGTTCGCATAGTTGACTTTAATTGCACTAAATCGATTGCAGTACCGCTTTGTTACAAGCGTACGAACGGTACGGTTAAGCATTACAAGGCGATTATGCTCACAGGTAAACATTTTAATCCGCCCGTTTAAGTGTTGAACGGGAATTTGCCCCGCGTGTCCATCGCTGGGGAATGTGTGTTTTCAGGAGAGAGGCTTGTATGATAGAGAGAGGCGTCTATAAGGTTCCATTCTACACCGAGGATGATTTTTCTTAGGAAAGAATGTACGCTAAACATTCTTCTGGAGCAGTCTTCGAGGTACAATTAAGTTATTAAGACAAAGTGAGTTGCTTCTTTGTGTGGATTCACAAACCGGTTCAGAATTATTCAAGATATTTAGCAATAAAATGAAATACATGTAAACCAAATCAACCTCTCTAAACTCTAAAGTTTAATCTTTAAGATCCATTATAGTGGAATGAGATAGTTTTACCCAGGGCCACTTACTCCAAGAACCCTTTAATATGCACCTGTTTAACCCAAACTCTGTAGTTGACCTAAATTCATGCCCAAACCACAGGACGCCAAACATGACAGGGCCACCCAAACACGACGATAGCCACGGCCCCCTCATTCAGCCATATCCCATTTGGGTTGCAATTTGTAGCGAATTAATTGCTACCAGGGCCCACGAGCCCGACCGCCCATAAGACCCAACGTCGGGTCGCTTGGTCACCTCTCTCTCTCTCGGGGGAAGCCCGGGATACGGAATCGACCACCGCCATTGACCGTTTCTGTGGGCCGGCGCGCGAGGAAGCTAAATCACAGTGCACCCCGTTCAAGGCTTCGCTCCTCCCCCTACACAAAGAAAAACCTCAAGGGTTGCGGCTCATAATCGTTCACATAATATCGTAAAATGCTGAACCTGACAGGCGCGTACTGCACCGAGCTGCACGGCGTAGAGCGTAGTCGTAGATAGGTGATTAAGTTACCACAAACTTCGAAACATTGCCGCTACCAACCGGCAACCTGTGCCTTGCTAACGTTTTTTAGTGCCCTGAGTGCCTCAAGATGCAATGATTTGGACCGAACCGTGTACTCGATGGCTGGTGGACGGTTTTGCGGTTTCTACTTCCCCATCTGGGCCACCAAGGCCATCGCGTTCTGGTGCGCTCCGTACGCCACCCTATGTGTATGTGTTGCCAAGCGGCGCCTTTACCATACCGGTCGTGATTATGGTTTTCAGCTAACGCCCAGGTACAGCCTTTCCAGCACTCACACACACACACCGGACAATAAAGAACGGCCCCAATGCACCCTGGCCACAGCGCAATAATGATAAGTCCTCTGACCGTCGACCACCCCTTTTCTACTCCCGAGAGCTGATACGTACGCGTGAAACAGAGCAAACGGGGAAACCCTCGGTACCACCAGGCCGCACTCGATAAAGCCTATTAATTTGGTATGAAATCGTAATAAAGTAAAAATATTAACAGCATTAAACATTACACGTCTTTATATACACATTTTCCGTTTTTGCCGGCCAATTGAGATATCCTTTTCGCTCTGCGCTCTTCGACGTACGGAGCGGCCAGCCAGTTAATGTGTGGACACCAGGCGCAGCTCCAATGGATGGGTTTACTTCATGCTTTCATTAAAATTATCCCTTTCCTCGTACACGTGTATGTGTGTGTCTTAACTGCATCGTCCAGCCGAGGCCGAGAATGGCGAGAAAAATTAATCCTATCTCACTCGCCGGGTCGATTGCAAGATGCGGAGGATTATTATTGCACGGCCTCCGCTTTGGTGTGCTTCGAGCTGGCCCAGGAACCGGACCGGACCCGGTCAGGCTTATCGGTGGCTATGAATCTTGCCCAAGAATATTGCATTCTATCGGAATCAAGAACTTCAACGAGGTGTTCTCATAGATTACAGTCCAATAAAAACGTTCCGTAACGCTGACAGTTCGCAGGAAGGGTATGTTTCACACGCTAAAACATCAGTTAGTGAGTGAGTACATCTTGTGAGCATCAGCTTCAAGTTTTGTTTGTGCTCTATTCCCCCCTTTGGACAACCCGGTTGTGCGAGCTGGCTTCGCTACAATCACGTGAGAAGTTATGATAAATGTTGCAAAATGTAATCTGCCCCTCCTGTTCGGTTTCATTAAAAGCCCCTGTTCTTGTTGGCCCCCGCTCTTTAGGGTGTGCGAATTACGACGCATTACTTCCGACATGGCTCATATTTTGCTAACCAGCAAACGCAAGCCATCGTTCGGCTGGCCGTACGATCACGACTCTACCCAGCACGAACGATCGAACACGGTCCAACCCGGACCAGAAATGGAATTAAGAATTATCCATTACAAATTTATGATTCATGCTGCATTGTTGGTGTGCCGCGCATTGTGTTCAGCTTTCTGCTTTTCGGATGCTCAGAAATCAGATGCTCAGGGTTGAAGCAAGCATGAAGAGTCCCTTTGAACGAGGGGTAATTGTGTTGTGGACCAGTTCGATCGTAAAGAAGCTACGCATGCACACGCTGGACGCTGAACGCTGCCATTAATTGCAGCATCTCTCGAGCCTGGCCACCGTACCGTTGGGGGCGATGAGGTGAGTTCTCGAGGCGGAAAGCCAAAAGCTTGCGGCCAATTTCAACATTACGAGCACCCTAAATAGGGCCTCGCGTACCACCACCTCGCGAAGAGGATAGATTGGATCTTTTGTGGTCTTCACTTGAAGTCGTCCCTCTCTCCTCGCCGCCAATTGGCAAAAGAAATAAAAAACGTCAAAGCGTAATGGAAGTGATTAGAAAACGATGATATTAGTCGTAATTGACGACGTTCGATTCGGAGGGGCAGTTGGTAATTGACCAGAGGCTAATTGGGCTTGGAGTGTTTTCGTCCTCTTTTTTTTGGAAAACTGAAGCATCACTCGCAACCTTGACATTTTTGGACGTAATTTTCCAGCCAAAGCAATCCATTTTCTTTCTCTCCATCATTTTCCCCTACTTTATGCTTATGACATGCTTCTCAAGAACTTCTAGTCTGATGCCCGGGTTACTTCCTCATCTTGTACCAACACGTCTCGCGTCTACTTATTGAAAACGAATCCACCTTAAAAGGGCACGTGATCGGTGCTGCTCAACCTGGACACTTTTGTCATGGGGGTTGAACCAGGGAGCGGGAGCTGAAAATCTGGAGCGCAATCCAGGCTTATTAAGGCGTGGTGTAATCTGTTTCTTTTTTCTCTTTTTTCAATTTTCAAATTCGCTACACTTGTTATTAAGATGTAATCCAATTTGAGTGTGTGCGCCTCATTCCGCAGATCGCCTCGGCCGGTAAGACGTGCTCTAAAGATTCATTCCTTGGGTGGAGGGGATGATGGTGTTTTCAACAGGTATTCTGCTTCTGCACGGTCAATCATTCGATGTTGGTTCGAGTACCAGGCAGAAGTTCTAAGTATCTGCCCATATCACGAGTACCAGCGAACAGAACTATGGGCTCGAGTAAAAGATTGAAACAAAAATATTATTTATTTTTTTTCATTAATAATTCACGACCTCATGAGTTGGAGTTGTGTAAATCAACATCAACTAATTAAGAAATCTCAAAATTATCTTGTCTTATATGTCAATTAAAAGCCAATTGCTCCCACTGTGATCTTCAATCCGACAACCTTGTTCTTCAATCCGAGATCGTGAATACCTTCGAGCGAAACGCGCCCATTAGTCGATGGTGGATTATATTGCACCGCGCATCGCTCGAAGAGGCTTTAGTGACAGGGCAGCTAAATACCCAGCCATCAACTCTGGCACGATTTTAAGCCGCAACGGACCCTCAACCATAAGAAGGTGTCGAAACGTATCCAACCATTATCGGAACAAAACACCTCACATCATCCATCAGCAAGAATGTGAGCAATTTAATTTCCAAACCGGCTCATGAATATATTCTACGCCAATACCACACCCTGCCTGTCTCCCCACCCTTCCCCGCAGTTCCTGGAACAATTATCACAGAAAAAGGTTACCTTGCTCTGTTCCTATCTGTTTGAAATGCAAAATACAGCCCCAACTGCCACCTGTGCAGCTTGAAGAGGAGGGAAGAACTCCATGTACTCGCCAGCGTGTGTCCAGTTGGGCTAAATATATTACCATAAAATTTGTTCCCAATTCCGCGAAGAAGAAGCAGCATCATCGAATGGAGCACCCGCAGGGCAGGACAAAAAGGGATTCGCCTTTTTTTACAGATATTAAAATTCATTACACATCCGATCAAGGGGATGAAGCCTTATCCTGGCTGCCGGGGGAAAAGAATCGCTTTATCGGCTTTAATCGTTTCAAGCTGCCGTTGCTCGTTCGAACCTCAACTGCCTAAGGGGATGCCGGGTGTGCGAGTTTTTTTTTTTTTTTTTTGAAGCACAATCTCACTTACAATAGTGTACACGGAGGTTTCCCTTTTTCCACGCTTTCTCCATTACCGGTCCCGTTTGATACCGCGCTTACCCGTATGTGAGCATTAATTGAATACCGAAGCACCCGAATATGACGAAACGACTGGCTCCCCTGTTCCCGCTCTCCGTCCCGAATCATAATGCGGAGATGCTCGATTTGCATAATTCCACCCTTAAGCCAGCCACTGTCAGATTATCGGATCGTTTCTCGAATCGGTTTCGCAGATTGTGTACCAGTTTGCCATCCGAATTGTTTAAGAATATCAATTATACATTACACGTGCATGCTGGTACAGGAAGTGATTGCGTTAGCCAACAAACAACCATAAAAAAGTTGGATAAAGATCTGAACAAAGTGACTGGGTTGTATTATTTGAAAAAAAAATAGCTCATACTTTATACGTCGCAAATCCAATTCTTACATCGTCACAAAAACAAGCAAATTCTACTTTTCAGTTAACCCGCATACTTTAAATAACTCCAACGAAAAGACCCTCCATGAACATAAAACAAACATCATTCGCTCAATTTGCACCACCGAAGCAGTCGTTTGGTGAGTGAATTTAATTCCAAAATTTATATCTCCCATACGTCTCTGTGCTCTTCCTCCGACACACATCCAAGCGCCACACTATGGTCACCATCGACGGCACGAACTTTCGATTTCATTCCGCCATCAAGGGCAAGGGCACATGCTTCCGACAATGACCGTTCTCATGGAAGAGAGGAAAAAGAACCATTAAAAAAGGCATTCATCTCTCACACATAAAAACAACCACGCCAAAAGAACGTCCAAAGAAGTACCATCCGGGGCTGTCTATTGCAATTTATGTTCGCGTGTGAGCCGCGTTCACGGGTCGCGATTCAACCCCGATGTGCCTTGGAGGCATAGCGGAATGTTGCTTCCGGACTGCCAACCCGGGCGTGGTCTTTACGATTGTTTAATTCAGACTGATAACGCACACAACAGCTAGACGCACGCAAACCCCAAAAAAAGCATTCGTGTGAGTACTCACAGTTGGAGAATTTAAATTCCACAGCCTCCTCTTTCGGATAAGCCGAATGTAAATGATAGAAGAGAGCACGTCGGGGGGAACATTGCTCCAAAACTCAGTTGGCGCTAGGGAGACATTTTTTCCCTCCATTTCGTGATTTATTTGCCATTTGGAGAGTTGTTTGAGGTTTTTTGTTTTTATCTTTTTTGCGTTAGCTCGGTGTGCTTCAACAAAACTTGGAACTCTGCTCTTGGAGAGCTCTCTCGATGTATGCTGCCATGATTCCCCGTACATCAACCCGATCTCCTGTAGGACGCTGGACTTTTGCTCCTGGATGGGAGATGATGCCGTTTGCAGTATTATTGAGTCTCCATTGCGCTTCCAATGTTTGTACAAACAGCAAATCGAGATTGGGGTGGGCGACATACAGACTGCGCGACCACCACAGTGCGATGCGCCCGTTGCATTGTAAGCGTGGGCCCTCCATTCGCTTATACCGATATTTATGGTCCGATATTTACCTAAGCATTGTTTATGTTTTTGTCAACCCGCTGGAAGAAGTCGTCCACAAACAAAACATCTCCCGCGTGAGTGTGTATGCAGACCCCATAAAACCCGCTAGGGAAGGTTGTCTGGTCGATCTCACTCTGTTTGGGTGGTGGTTTTTGATAGAAGGGAAAAACAATACCGAGAGCATCTGATCGAGGGCACGACCAGTTAGGGCTACCGAAAGACGATGCGCTGTGCATACACAAAGATGCACACGACGGCGAAACTCAGCAGTCAACAGACTCCGACTGTGTCCCGTCAAACACTCCCATCCGCTGGTTCGATGTCATCCCAGTTTGTAAGTGGTTTATTTTTATGCTACATGTGCCTCTTCTCTCCCGAGCCAGCACAAACCATTGGCGATACCGGAGTATGACATTGAGAGAAAATCTATTTCAAAACCCTTTGCACGTCTTCTTCGGCCCAAAACTGGGGAAACTTGGACTGGGAGTTGGTCTACGAGGTGGTAAATGTTGATCAAGTTGTCCATGTTTATGTTGTTTGGGGAAAGTCGATTTGTGAACCATCATCACGTTAGACCTGCTGCACCCAACCGAATGCACCTTAGGGTGGACTTGTTTGTTTTTCGTAGAGCAAAGATCTGTCATACAACGCATATTGACTCGTTTTGGATTTGGATTCCAGCTTAATTGAGCACTAAAGGGAAAAATCACAAGATCTTCCACACAACAGACGTTTTCTTATATGATGGCTTCATTGAGTTAGACAATGTTGTTGAATTCTACAACTTAGTTACATTTTAAACACAAACAGGTATTCATCACGCTCAAAACCCATATAAGGCACCTCTTATGCACATCTTCTGCACACATGAAATCCTTAACCTCCTAATTGCATGCCCCTGAACAATACTTTATAACTCTTAAAAATCACATACCATCCTTCAACCAAGCTACACTCCAAAATGCTCCGCCAAAGTTGACCCGAGGTTTAATGTGCACTGACTTATCGCTGCATCCCATTTCCACCTTTCTCTCTGCGGCTCATCATCATCAACTTCATCCGTAGAAGCAACGTGCGCAATGCATCCGGCACGAAGCGCGTTATTCATAATGTGCGAATTCATTTATTCTCTGCCAAGTATAGCCCAATCACGATCATGGGGTGTACCGGTGTGCCGAAAACCGTAGTCCCACACACGGACACTCATTGTCCAAATTGTCGGTTGCACTCTCCGACTGTCCTCAACATAACAATCTCCAAACACAAAAAAGAGCAACGTCTGCCATAAACGCCGTGAAAAATCGTGATCAACGTGGCACTAAATTAAAAACACCTCGGTGCCTCTGTCTGTTCCGGAGTTTTTTGTT
>KI920030.1:0-18388 GCA_000473525.2 Anopheles melas | reverse complement strand
ACACACACACACACACTCCACCGCCAGATGAGATATTTTATTGAATGCTCTGTAGAGTTTGGTTCTCGAATGATTTCGCCCTCCATAGCGTATCATCATTACCATCGAAATAGGCCGTATTTCCCCCCAACGGGAGGGGAAAATAATATAAATATAAAATAAAATAAAATAATATTCGATTTTTTTTCCATTGGAAGAAAATATGTATCATCAACCCACCGGGGTACGATTGTGATTGAAGAACAAATTTCACCAGCCCGCAGGGAAAGCAGAATCGGCCTGTTCTCTTCACACTGCACATAAACGTCGGCAGCATCGCAAAAAGCCGCAGGTGATCAGTTTCACGCCAAATTTCCCGCTCTTCCGATCAGGTGGAAAAATAAATATCCATCACAGCAGCTATACTGCACACCACACACACACACACACACAAACACGAAGAGTCGAAAATTTCATTTGGATTCGCCAATCATCCATCAATTTTCACCGTTAACCAACCTTGCAGAAGAGCAAAGAAAAAATCATTGGTTGAGGCCAAGGGTAGATTTGGGCCGATTTGGCTGTCGAGCAAGAAAAAACACCAGAACAAGGAACAAGAACTTGTGCAGAAATGAAAATTTGAAGGTGAGCGAAAAAAATCTTTTGCTTCCCCCCGAGGGCTTGTGCTTGAGTCTGAGGCCCATTTTCAGGTGTTTACATAAATCGACAGAATCGTTTAGGGGATAAAATATTCAAAAATTTACACAAACCACACTCCTGCTCCGCAAAAGGAGTCACACACACACACCCGATGGTGGTACCAATTTTGCAACAGTGAATCTACGACCCCCGGCAGCCAGTGAATTGAATTGTTTTCAGTGGCGAAAAGGGAACCTGATAGTAGCTGCTTAAAGCAACCCAGCAACGCAAACGGGCAAGTGTTGCTTACGTTTACACACCACACCTAGCACTCGAAACAGCAAAGTAGGTCGCTTTTGCGGGTTGTAGCACGGAGAAGCAGGAGCGTGCCTTGGAGCGCATGGATTCCACCACTCCCTTCCCCTTTAGCTTTGAAGAGCTTTCATCGATAAAACACACCCCATCGCCGCACACGTTCAAGGGAACGGTGGAAATCGTTCAAGACAATCACACGCCTTCGCTGTCTAGAGCAACCAGGAGGTGTGCAATCGGGCCGCGTGGCTCTAACCTCGAGCAGCTTAGCCTCTAAGACGATTGATACTTTCCGACCCCCGGGGCTCAGGTTTGCCCCGTGCACCACCACCAGCAAGCTTCGCCCCGGTGTGCTCGTATGTGCAAAAGCCACTCACAGTGGCAGTCCCCTTTCTTCGTCCTTCTACGAATCGATTTTTCGACGCTCAGGAGTTGGAGTAAACGCGCGCAGTAGCGTGTTTTCGCCGCATCGGGTGAATAGTGTATCTGCTGGGAATAAGGGTCGGCATTTCTGGCTCCGCACTGCTCCTTTCATCCGACAAGATTTACCTTCGGGAGGTTCATTTCGGCTCTCTGGGTGGGTACGTTAATGTGGCTTGATTTTCAATTTTGCTCCGGATGAAACATCATTCCAGGAGCAATTTGTCGAATCTTGTAAACCGGTCGGCGGTATTGGAAACATCGTTTGGGGGAGGGCGGTATGTTAAAAACAAAAGGGTGCGTGATTGTAATCGTGACAATAAAAAAGGTTGTTTTCGCACTATTTATTAGTGACACTTATTTTACCTTTTTTTATTTTCTCTACTATTTTGGCTATTGGAGAATTGTATCTATAAGTATATAAAGGTTGCACAAGAACCTAAGATTCTTATAAAGTTTCTTAGTTTTAATTAGCCATAATCATAACTATGAGGCAATTCACGATATTACCCAGTTATTTATATGGAACCTAACAGTTGGAGGCTGAAATCCTATCAACACTCTTTACGAAGCTAATCGTCAAACTCAGATTGTTTGTCTCGATTATTTTAACGAGAAAAATTGTTGATTTACATAATCGAGGTATGTTTGTGTTATTTTTATAGCCAAATATAAAATGTGTTTCATCACATATCAAAAACAGTTATTTTAAAACTAGTACAACTCATTTCAAACAGAAATTTAAAAAGGAAGCAATTTAGAAATCTATCTTTGTTTGTGCACGACACAAACAATCAGCAATCGAACCCATAACTGAGAAGACGAATATAAGTCTACGAATATAAGGTAAACCAAACATAGCCAGTATATTCTTTACAGATTTTTAATTATATCACGAAACAGTAACACCTATTTAGAATCGATGTGACTTGAAACTTTTAAAAATCGTAAAAATAAAATAAAACTAAAATAAAGAAGAATTTTGGCAGCAAAAGGCCTGGCTTTCAAAAGGTTTGCTTCCAAGTAAAGCAACAATATTATACAATGATACAGTCCGAACGCACTGGTTGAACTTCGATTCTCTAGCAACTAATGAATATGAGCCTTTTTAGTTGGCACGTTTTCCCATACAACAAAATTATGAAATTTTTACTGGCAGGCCATGAGATTTTTGTGATTTTTTTCAAAAACCGGGTTTTCCATGGTACACAAACATATGGTACACAAACGCATGCTTTATAATTGAATTGTCAGCCAACTATGGAGCGTCCAACTAAAAAGCATGCCAACTAAAATGCGTTCAACTATTGAATTCTGACTTTATATCTAAGTACACTTTATTTTATGGCACAACTGTATAACTCGCCCGAGTCAGGGACACATAAAAACCATGAATAATCATTCTACCACTGTTTGTTTTAGTTAAAACAAAACCTAGACCAAATTACTGGGCTTAAGTTTGTAAATTAAATTAAATTTCCGTCACTTACTGAAACGCATGCAAACGCACGTATACACCAACACTCAGGTGAGATTTAAGTGACCTGTCGCCCCCCTATGAAATAAAAGAGGCGGGGTGTTTCCTTAAACATAACATCTCTATGCCGGGCAAAGCATAACCCCATCCACGGGGACACATTTGACCGTGTCCATCGTGGCTAGCGTAATACTCACACAGCAGCAACGACCTTTTTCTAATCTTGCAATTACCATCCCACCGTCATTATACGGACGCATACACGGCACGGCAAAGGGAGTTCAATTCCAACGTTCCACTTACCTGGACTTGTTTGCCAACTGAGACCGCCGATGAACATTTTTCTGTAAATAAACAACGGGAGAGAAAAGCGAAGGAAAAGCATCAGTAATTTTACAGTGAAATGAGTGCGAGATTAAGTGTATCGACGGGCGGGTACAGGGAGAGGGAGACTAGGTACGGCAAAAGAGCGGTTTGTCTTTGATTAACATGCTGCATTTACATTCACACCGGCACCATCACCACTCACTATCTCCCGCTGGTGGTGAATGCCGGGTAGATTGTCCGCAGGTTTTTCTTTCATTTTCCACACGCCCGCCTCTCTCTCTCTCCCCAGCTTCTGAAAGTGACTAAGAAACAACAACACAACCACACTACTCAAGTCCGGGAGTAAAGTGTGCATGAATAAAAGTTTAAACCCTGAACGGGCAGGGACTTGTGCCCCCTCCGTACCCCTGAGACGGGGCCGAAGCAAGTTCCATGAATAAATATTCCACACCCTGTCCGCTGCTCTTGTGCATACACACGCGCGCGCGCCCAGCTTCACCGGGTTTTCAATAAAAATTCATTAAAAGCGTAAAAGAGTATAGACAGTGATCTAGCTTGCACCGTTTGGACCGGTTGAACGGAACGGTCCAGCGAGCAAGATGGACGGCACAAGTGGAGACGATCTCTATTCAGACCGAAGCGTAAAACAGACTTCTATTTATCTTCGACGTTTCATCTCTTTTTTTCTCTCTCTCTCTCTTTTGCGTCTCTGGCTCATGTTCTATTCTATTCGTGCTAGAAGCTACCGCAGGATGCCACACACTGCTGGTGCGACAAAATCCTACGTGAACGCCCAACCGGCACAGGCGGTGAGGACGTGGACGGCCGTCCTATATTGCGACACAACCCGGCGCGCGCTAATGTATTCCGTGTACAGCGAGGTAAACACAGCTGTCTCCTAAATTCTAGCGCGACAAAACGGCCATGCAAAACACGCAGCGCGCACGGTCTCTGTCTCTCGGCCGGGTTGCGGGTGGCAAGTGTTTGTCGAACCGGCCCCACAGTCTGCCAAGGCTAGTCATGGCGGGGAGAGCCGCTGGGATGGGCACTTCGATGCACTCCGTGCGCGTCGAAAGTGTCGAACGGTCGGTGGTCCCGGTATGCTCGCCCTTTTACGTGACTTCTTCTTCTGCCCGAGCGCCTTGCAGTGGGGCGATGGGGCCGTAAAAACGGAGCCAGAGCCATCGCCGGGAAGGATATACGGGGGCTGTGCCCCGTCCGGGGCGCGTATGATGAACGGTAGCGACAACTGTATACAATTTCATTTATGAATTATAAACGAAACTCGAAGCGAATGTGTACAAGCTGGCCGCCGTGTGCTTGCTTGCCACCCGTTCGCTGACGAGATGCGACGCTCCAGCCAACTAGCATCTAGCACTGATGAGCATGATGTACAACGCGCACGAGAAGCATGGACAGTACCGGGAGCAAAATTACTAAAAACAACGACACCAAAAATCCAACAACAAAAAAAACAACAGCTCACATTCCACCAAACACGCCAAACTCGGTGACAAACTGTGTGGTGCATTCTTGCCGTCCGCACTCAAACATAAACCATATAGAGGGAGAACCCGCAAACATCATCTCCGGAAGGAACGCTTTCACGCGCGTGGAGTTCTCTCTACGTAATGGGGGGGCTCGAATGTAAAGCAGCAGCAGCTAGAAACAACAATAGAAATAAGACAACATTCTCTATCGCACACTCGCACGCACACGTAAAACCCCTTCGCCCACCGGGCCACGTGGTGGTAATGTTTGCGCGTCCTGCCGTAGCCGCAGACACAGCTCCCGTACCGGCTGTATCGGCGACTGTTGGTGAGCTCTCCAACGCGATGTTGCCGCCAGTTGCCGCCGGTGTGACGGTCTGCTTCGTTATCCTTTTTTTATTGTTATCATTATTATTGCCCCCACACCCTCGCTCTCCCGTCCACGGGAAGGCATCCGTGCCACCACCTTGCCACGAGGTAAGCCGTTAATAATACAAACTAAGCCATCGCCCTCCAGACAACAATGGCAACGCAAGGGGCCGGAACGCTGGGGCAAGCATTTGGCTGTTGTGTTGGCCAACCAACGGCGCATATGGCACAGTGCGTCGGCAGCCGTATCAGCCGAATGTCACGTATTCTATTTCCGCGACGTTGGCATTTGACGTGAACGGAGCGTGGATGGAACGGGCAGAGCGTACCGTGGGTGCAATGAGTGAAGTAGTTATTAAAAACTAGCGTCACGATTATAGTTACGAGCGCACGGGGAAGTTGTCCTGCAGATAGGGTGCCCAAGCAAGGCAGGTAGTAGCTGGAGGAATGGAAGATTTACTACAATCATGGTTTGATTTTTAAAATCCTTCTGTTGCTGCAACTCGCACTAATTGAAACGTTTCATAAAACTGCATGCATTAATTGAAACGAAAGAAGAAAAAAAAACGTTTTCGTCTAAAAATTGTCAAATGTCAAATTAAAGTAGGCGATTAACTCATCGTCAATAAAGATATCAAACCCTTCATGGACAAAAGAAGATATGAATTGCTCCACTTCACTCCAATTTGCTGGGTTTAGATACGAAACCGACATTCAGAACGACCGCATCCAACCATGTCAAATCGCCTGCTATACACAGAGACAGACAGACAGACTAGCCCCACACTGTTCGGCTCTCGCCGGCTCCCGCTGAGCTGTCATTTGTTGCATTACTTTGCTTTTTGCAGCTCCATCACCGAGAGCCGGGCTTCGGTCTGGAAATATGGAGCTTCCTGTGGAGCAGCAGTGTAACACGACGGTGCCAAGGTTCAACCGGTACCAAAGACCGCAAACCACATAACCACGAACATTCCGATGGTCGTGCAGCTTCCAACCGAGTGAGCCGAACCCAGCAGGATCAAACTGTTCGCTCATCTACTTCAGGTGTCATCACGCGTACAACAATCGCCCATAAAAGGGGTTAATAATTGTAACATGTTATGCCTCTTATTTCACCCAAGGCATCTTAAAAGAAACTAATTATTTTACATGTTTAAATATGTAAATTAAAAAAAAAATGAAATCTTAAAAAGTTCACCATATAGTAGAGACAAGTTGTAATCCCATCCGAATGTAACAAAATCACGATACAAATAGTTACAAATCGATAAATAGTGAACAATAAGCTTATCAGATAATTCTCGATTTTCCCCCATAACAGCATTCTGTAACTTTTTTAAAGAACAAACAAAATTTAAGCAGTGTTCAAACATTTCACTCTTAAAAACATGTAAACAAAAGCACACTTAAAAACTTTAAAATATTTGATATGAAACAAAATATTTTACATACTTACTTTACTTTATTTTTATTTATTTACTTTTTATTTATTTCAGAAACGTGACTCAGGTCGTGTACTGTTCCACTTGATCAACCAGGGTATAAAAATTAAGTTAATGCCGGAAAAAAACCTCATAAATATACTATGAATCAGTCCAAAAGTTATACTTCATAACATTTACCTCACCAGGCCGTCAACACACCGCCAGGACAATCGATTCATCTTCCTACGGTGGACTTTCTCACTCTGCCCGAACCGCAAGTAAATCGCGCACAGAACCACCAAAAGTTCAGCAGCACCAAATTAAATGTACATCCATTACCAACTTTTGTGTGGAAAATTGATTCATGCAAAAATTTTACAATGAAAAAAACCGTCGCACAACTTTATGCTCTTCTCATCCACTCTGTTACTAGAGAGAGAGAGAGAGAATACAGACGCACCTTCTTCTTCCCGTGCAATAGTTTTCCGATGAGTAATAAATATTTAAATTTCACCTTCTCGAAAACTTGTCCCATCATTTCCTTGGCCTTTTCGAAGCCAGTTGTGCCAACCAGCAACAGAAAAGACGCTGCTCCACGCGCAAGTTGCAGACGGAGTTGAAAAGCAGTTGAAAGAAAAATGGTTTACCAACTGGAAGGAAGGCGCAAATTCGAATCGCACGAAGGGGGGGGGGGTCATAACTCCACTCCGTCCGGTGTCAACATCCAATCTCTATTATGATAATTTACTGTGACCAGTCACACCGCGGGTAGGAATTATTACGAAACGTCTTGAATGACTACTGCGCACTGCTTTTATCCTCCCGGTAGAAACTCACGCGAAAGCTCATGGAAAATTATCAAATGACCTAAGGTTGTGGTATGTCCCATGCTAAAATTTATCCTTTCAGTAGTGCGACATAGCCGTGGTAGCTTCAGGGCCAGTAAGCTGCTTTCTGAGAAACCAACTGACCGTAAATACAGTTTAGTAGAACTCAGAAAGATCCCATCTCCAATGTACGATACGCTACTGCAATATTACCTGCAAGCATACCAGAAAATAACATACGAACACACTCTAATCTCTCTCCTAGCACTCTGCGAATGGAATGGAATGACGCAAAGCAAAACCCATGCCTTGCTAAAGCAAACAATCCTCCCTGAACTGCCACGGGGAACTGCGAAGGATAATCGATAAACATCGGTTTTATTTACTGAACCGATCAGGCCCGCTGATACGACTACTGGGACGCACTCTCACCCTCGACGAACAGGACTTCCACTCCCGACCGAACGTTGACTGGCACATTCGAGCAGCACCCGGGCAAAGCTTGTTTGACCAGTCGAAGAAGGAGAAACACGCAACAACAACAAAAAAACCAAATATATAGCATTGATAAGACTGCAACATCTCTCACACTCTTTCGGTCTCTCACCAACCACCGACCCCGGAGGGCACACTACTACTACTACTACTAGCTATGCTAAGCGCCGGTCGTCCTAGGCGAACTACGTACCCCGGGACACTTAGCACCGCGTAGGTGTGACGGACGATACATAACCGGGCGCTTTTGTTTCATGTTTCTCCGCTTCCGGCAGGCAGCCAACTATGCACCGCACATTCACTGCACGTGGTGTTGTGTCGTCGTTTTCGATCTGAAGTATTTTCCCCCCTACCGCTCGCCACAATCCATGTCCCCAATGCGTTACTGGTGTAGTAGTAGTGGGTGAAAGGCTGTTTTTTTCCTTCCCATTTTTCTGCCCAGTTCCAGTTCACTTGCACGCTCATGCAAACATGTTTTTAATTTATGTTTACCAATCCTTGACCAATGTTTGCCCGGCGCTTGGAACGTTCAGAACCCTTCTCTCTGGGAGTTTATCACCGACATCGGTGTGTGTGTTTGTGTGTACTTGGGAGATACTACATTGGACGGGAATAACCATAGCAACCACTCGCGGCATCCTATCCTCTGCTGTCTGACCGCACTTGATGGACTGAGCGGCTTGCCGGATGGTACACTGGGAACACAGTAACCGCGATGCCCGTTTGTGTAGACAGCAAAAAAAACCATTCTAGGCTACGCTAGAAATGTTGGAGGGATTTTCCTCCACAGTTCCTGTTCTATTAAATTAGTTTCACGAAACATCTAACACCATGCGACTTTGCAACGCTGGAAGAAAATTTTCCACCGTCATCCCACCATTTACAACACATCCGATGGCGTCATAAAGGAAAACAGAAACCCCCTATATCACACTTTCGTGCAAGCACACTAGTAGGGCAGCGTTTCTAAAAACGTATCGCCAGCCCGTCGTCGGCGCAGCATGGCGCGAAACCTTCCGCCAGTTGGCTGCTTGGTTATTCCAGGGCCGTAAAAAGCTGTTTACTCAGCCGATTGGCCGAAAGCCGTACGGGACACGGGAGGTGAACAGGTGTAGGCATGCAGACGGCACAGCCCATGACAAGAAGAAAGTTGCAAATGAGATGCTACATCGAAACTGCAACATCCATCCTGCATTGGCGCGCGCTCGCGTAACTTGACAAGCGTAAGACGTGGAGCAACCTGATGTGACAGGATCGCTACGAGGCCAGGTCGGTACGTGGTGAGTTTACTACTCTCTTCGGCCGGGTAGAAGTAGTAAACTGTGGCAAGCTGTGGGTAAAGTCGTAAAAGAAAGGGAATTTTATACCTGAACCGAAAGCGAAGGTGTCACCGGTAGGTTTTTTATGGTCTTAGCTTAGATGATGACAGCGGGCTGGACAGACTTCAGACACTCGCTGCTCGTTCGTTAACGCTGACGTGTAAATGCAAATTGAAAAATATTGCAACATCAATTATGCCCGGAGTAGGAAAGAACAAAATTTAATTTTCTGCATGTAACTGCACTAGCGAGATTGCAAGCAGCGGCACAAATATTCACGTACTAGTTTATCTCACAGAGTAGCTGTCAGAAGAAATACTACTGTTACACCGTATTACAAAAACAGCAGTGCTATTAGATTTTTTTTGTTTATTTCATTCTAAATAATTGCTCAGCTGAACCAAAAATAGCTACAAGTACAGCTATTCATCATATCATTCAACTCCTGCCCTATTGATCCTTGAGTTGAAAGAGCATAAACCCATGACTGTGTGTGTGTCGTCATGACTTTGCTCCCTAAAAAGGCAGCTGTTAATCGTAGCACACAGACACACTATTTAAAGTGCATCGTGCCCAACAGTGCAACCCCATTTTCCCGATGTTCATTATTTATGCAGCAACAAAAAGTAACCATCTATCCACCAACCAGCACCCACGACCACGACCCGTCCCAATGATTTGCATTGCTACTCTGGCCAACCCGTCAGCGTACAATAAACAGGGCGGGATTCGTACACGAAATCGTACGTACGATTAAAGGGACACGCGACGCGCCGTGGACCAACCGTTGCGACCATGACCTACGCCGTCAACACGTTGCCAGCAGAGCATCTTGCTCTCGGCTTGCCGAGGCTCTTCTTCCGCTCGGGCTTTACCACATGACGGTTCCAGCTCGTTAGCGCTGCGGTGTACGGGCATCAACAAGCGTCAACCGTCAACCGGGAACCTCCCCGGTTTTGGACGGTTGCTGTACCTCATCATTTCAAGAATGAAGTTGTACGCTCTGCCCCACCCTCCCTGGATTCATCGCGTCTTTTTCCACTCGTGTCAACGTTTTGTTCAGCAGCAAATAACCTAAGACCCCTTCTTTTCCTTCCATCCATTTGTGACGGTTGTATTTATATCCCATGTTTGCATGCTCCATGGGTTACGAGTAGTAGTGACCAACCTTCTCCGTCGGGTTTCAAGCAACCTTCCTCCCCGGTGTCGCTGGTGGATGGGCTTTCCCGTCATCCGACAAAGAAAGCGAAAAGAGATTGTGGATCCAGGGGTTTTTTTTTCTATTCAGAACCGTCTTTGCTGTGTGAGATTCTCGGGCACTGATTAATGGGCTGCACTGCTTCCTTTCACCCATCGCACACCGCTATCTGCCACAGACGATCGCTGCCAAGCTGCTGGGTTGCTGTATGGCAACCCATTCCTAAGCTACTCCGCTACTCCCCCGTCCCTACGTACGCATGCAACACAGCGATGCACTTTGTCTTCCGCGAGCGAACCGTGGCCAATCTTGACACAGGCTAACAATGGTGCTGCTAACGAATATCGTCTTCGGCTTCTCTTTCCGCCGCTCAATTCATTCATCGTTTTGTGTAAAAAGGCTAGCGCTACAAACACTGCAAATGAGACGCAGGTCAGGGCAGGCGGGAAGGAGTCCCGAAGCAGCTCCAAATGGGGGAATGCCAGTAGGAAGATGCGGGTGAAACAAAACTCCGTGCCACCACGCGGACGTTATTATTTAAATGAGACTCGTGGCTTCTTCTAAACGATCCGATTACGTATGGGCAATTTCACAGCCGTAATGGCGGTTAGCGGACCATGCAGTTGAAAGCGGGTCCGGTGTGTGTGATCTGGTGCATCGTGTGTCTGTGTGTGTATTTGTTTGGTGCACAGCAATAACAACGTGCACCGGGTAGCTTAAAAAGCTTTGCAGTTGCAGCAGGTTAGGGCGCAACAGTTTAATACATTGATTATAAGGTAGCAAAGTTGGTAATGTTATGTTGGATTGGAAAATGGTTAGCAGAAAAACTAAATCATTGCAATGATGCCCTACCGCTTATTACTAGGAAAAGGTAATTTTGGGCATTTTTAACCCTAGCAAAAAATATTAGGTGTTATGTCTAGCAAAGTTCAAACAGTTTTGAACAGTTCCGTCCCATTCCATAATACATTTTGTGTCTATTCGACATGACCATGGCGAATGTCTGTTAATTGCACATCTGATTTGGCTGTCTAGATTCTCTAAGGCCAAAAATACACGAACCGGAATCTCGCGGTCGCGGAAAAGAGACAGTTGAAAGTTTTTACATTGGTTATATTCGCCCGCGAAATTTTGATTTGTATATTTTTGGCTTAAGGTCAAGGTCCATCAATTACTACAGAACGGTTCGGTCCATTGTACTTTGACCAATCCTCATTTAACAGCTAGGGAGTCCAAAGTTACCTAGCAACTCATACGATGTCCTTAGCAACCATAACTGCCTATCTGCCTATCATCAAGGCTACCAAAATCAGAACTATGAACTCACTGGAAGTGTATCTAGCCACCATGCCTAAGGGTCTCTAATTGATGAAAGACAATTTTTTAATCATGTTCTATTGAGCGGTCTAAAAAAGGCCATTTTTACAAGCTTAGATACGCCATAGCAACGCGTTGATATATTATTCATAAGAATAAAATTTCTCTAAGCCTTTACAATTTTAATGTACAACAAAATTTGTATTGCAATTTACACGGCTCGACATTTACCCCTAGTCTCTTGCACCCTTTAATCTCTATTTTGAATAAAGTTTGCTCCTTTTGTTGAACCCCTTTTGAAAGATTGTATGTAAATTTAATCGACAACCTCTCATTCAGCGGAAAAGTACAAACTTTGATATTAACAACTAAGCTGAAGCGCTCTAAACTGTCTCTCCAAACTATTCTGCCAAGCGCGTCTCCGCAGCATCCAAACGAGCAAGTAGCGATGCGAGAAGATCTACATCAGAGAAGATCGTAAAGAAAGTTCACCGTCATCAGCAACATCAACACAACAGCAAAACTTTACTTTTTCCCTACCTCAGTACCCATTGGAACAGCGCGAACATCTCATAAATGTCAAAATAAATTCATCGCTAATTGTAGACATCCTCCCTGCCCTCTGCTCATGGCGCCCGCTACACATAACGTTTTTCCGCATCAAACTCACCCGCACAACATATCCACATCCAGGCTGAGTGATGTTTGCCGTGTTGGATTCTCACTTAAAAGTGCATAAATTTTTGCTCAAAACATCCCCTCACCCCACCCTTCCAGGTGCCCACATATCGACCCGCAGCGCCGAGGATGTAATGCATTCTACCGCAGGAAATATTTCACACCCAGCCGAGCGTGAATTCGGCCCGTTTCGGTGGCAGCGTATTGCAGCGGGTTAGGAACTCGGCGACCCTCCAAACGGACCCTCTTCGGAAGCGACGACGGTTGGTATGGGGAATGTCCACCACAGTCAAACAACCGGGCGGCGACCAGCGTGCAGTGTGTTCGAGTATCGAGCGGGCATATGTTTTACCGGGATATGTTTACCTAATGACTTCATATAACGCTGGACACATCCTCTCTGCCCTCGGGGAAGGAGACTTCATTCTGGCCCATTGATTGGAAAACAACAGCCGGCTAAGCCCGGCCAACATGGAGCTGAATCAGAAGCGGGGAAAGTACTCAGGGTGGATGACTCAAAACAATATTGCCATCATAGAGCGAAAAAACCCTTACACATAAATCCCGCTCGCTTAGCGTAAGGTCAAACGGTTAGTCGACCAGGTTAGTCCAAGCGGCCCCACCAGGGTCAGTTACGAATTTGCTTTCCGCCGAAAAAATGCTCAATATTAAACCCCGGACAGGGGGATAGTGCTTGACATGAGACATCCGCGTCGCACCACTTCACTTCACCACGTCACCGGTGCAATGGGCAATGCGGTACACGATACGATTTAGCACGGCGTAAAATATGCAAACTCCCGAAAGTGGCGACCTCGTGGGCTGCTCCCATGTTGCGCGGACGGGTGCGACTGCGCTTCGGACGAATAACATAATTCATCGTACCAGCGAAAGGCCTTTCATGTGTATGTATGTACTCAACTAGCCGGACAGGAATGGGGAAGTGTGCAGGAGCGGCTGTAAAGTTTTCCCTACGTTGCTACGACGCGACACAGCACTTACACCACCCGTCTCAAGGGTCCGTACGAACTTAATCTAGCCCTGCGGCCCGTTCTGGAGGTTACGGTCTCAAGTAGGCCGAACGAAACTTACCGTGCCGTGTTTCGTGTCTGTCGCGTCTTCAGGTTCGCTCTTTCGGTCGAACGAAAAATGTTCATCTAATGTTGTGTTTCCGGCATTACGGTAGAGGACCGTATCGTAAGCCATCAACGATGGTGGTCGCTTCCAAACTGACACACACACACAAACACACGCGCGCGCAAAGTACCTTGATTCGTTCCGTGTAAATTACCCCGTATTAATGTGCATGAATTGCAAAAAGGAAATCGGTGAGACGGAATCCAGTGCCGAAGATTCACTACTTCTAGTACTACTAGTAACCGATATGGAAATTATCTTGAGTTTGTGGAAACTTGAGTTCTTGCAGAGATCTTTACACTTTCGTTCTGTTTCAGGCAAATGATAAATTGTAACTGAGGTGAGCTTGAGTCAAACCGGTATTACGTAACAATTTTTGTCTTCTCAAAGGCTACTACGATCGACACGATGGCAAGCAACAGTTTCGGTGGCCCCTGTTTATAGGCTACGATCAAACTCTCCGAAGAATTCAGACACTTGTTTACACCAACAACAGAAGACAAGATGAGGATTATCACTAATTTTATCAACCAATTTGTTACTTTTGCAAATGTATTTCCAAGTGTTAAAGAAAAAGAAAACCACTATTCAAGCATTTATGAGTGTTTTGCCCAAACACAATCAAAACGCCAACAACGACCATTTCCATTCTGTTGTTATTCGAAATACCAGTTTCACAACCCATGGGGTCAAATTTTCTTTTAGCTGCAAAAATACAATTTAGAAATGTTCGCCTTTCCCATCACACCATTTTCATACCATACTCGCACACCCACACTCACATACACTTACTCATCAAAAGGTGGATATGCACGGGTGTGTGCCAGGGTGTGTGCAAGGCAAAGGCTGGGATGTGCTAAGATAAACGGCCCCGCACCAAAATTGGGTCAAAAAACTTGACTGCAAAAACCATTCGACCTCGACACCATACCCCAGACCATCCTGAAACGAACGGGGCACTTCATCGACGTTCTCGTCAGCAACCAGCACTCTGCCGTTGGAGGACGCACTGCTCTTGGGTGTGCAGCGTTGGGTGCAAAAGGGTGAAAGATTTCCACAAAATTGGAAACTTTCCAGCCAGAATCCATCACACAACCGTACCACCAGCAAAACACGCACACACACATGCACAAACACACCCCCACAGGCCCGGCTGTATGCGGCGTTCGAGTGAATAATTAAATAAATTATCCTCCACCTTCTGGCGCTCGAGGGTCACGTCAAAGCGCGGCACCAGATGAAAATTTAATTTACGTCGTCAAGTGTTGTTTTGCGCGGAAAGGTTTTTTGCCTTTGCTTCCTCCTATGCTTGCGCCTTTTGCTTTGCTTTTGAGCGATGCGGCGAACTTCTTTCACTTAGAATTTCACTAACCGGTTCGAAGTAAAAATTTTGACGAGAAAAATCAAAATCCCGGTGCCTTTAGAAGCGCTGCTTGCCTCGTGCCACGCACGAATTGCGGAAATAAATTAGGAAAATGTGATGATTTGCATTTCCTTCTACAAAATTTACAAAAACACAACAACAAGCACCTCACACACACACACACTAAATCTCTTGCACATATGCAAATAACAGCAAAATACTCCATCATCTTAATACACTGTTTGTCCCCTTTCCTGCCGTTGCGTTGCGCTTAAAACATGAGAAAATGTAAATATTCAAATTTCACAACCTCATCATCGCCTTTTCCACCCACCACAGTGCGATCGTTTTGGCCCCCCCAGCACCCCGCAAATTGGGAACAAAATATGGAACGATTATTTTTCGCTTACGCCATCCGTTTTTTAGACATCCTGCCCTACCACTCGCGCTCACCTGCACGCGTAAAACCTTTTTTGCGTAATGATTCGTCCTTTGACGGGATACGTACATTATTCGGGAGGTGCCTTTTTTCTCTTTCTCTCTATCACTTTATCCTGTCGGAGCTATGGGGCGAGGTACAGCTGGGCGAACGTATAATACATCGCACGTGTAATCTTGCCCATTGACATCTTGGACCGTTTTGCAAACCGCTTCCTCCCCTTCGTACCGCGCAGGTTTGCTTTTGCACAATCAGGGTTTCGTTATTTATTTTGCTCCTTTGCATGTCATCATAAAAATAAATCGTTCCACGTCTCGTTCGATCGAAAAGGGGCGACGAGAGGGAAGAAAAAAAAATGCTCGAGAGCATTTATAAGTAGGTGGCTGTCTTGCATACAAGAAGTGAAATGGAGCAGATGTTGCTAACCGAGTTTGATTCTTTTAAAATCGTCTGATGACGATAATAAGGTTCATGGAGAGAGGGGTGGAAAATAACACAGGAAAAAAACATAAATAATCGATTTCTTTTTTGTGCTTTGCTTGATAAATCCCGAAGCGTGTTTTAGAGATGATAAGCACAGTTGATGTTACCGAGGCAATAATTTAAAATTAAAACACATTTTTCACATGCTAAAAGAACGCTTTGAAAAGATGCAGCATCATCGTCTGGAAGCAATTTCCAGCGAAATGCATCTAAAAATAGTGAATAAATAACCCTTTAATGCACTCGATAAAAAAATACCTCGGAGAAGTCGTATCTTTAAAGATGAAATTGCTTCTTTTTCGACAGGCGTAGTAAATCAAGGTTTGATCCGTCCTCGCCGAGCATTAATAAGCTGTAACGTTATATTGAAATTTTTCTTCAAAAAAAATAAATAAAGAAAAAAAAACAAAACAGTAAAAATCCTTCGTATTCTATTTTTTTTGTTTCAAAACATTGAGCAAAAATTATTCAAGTATTAAGACTTGCAATATTTGCACAAGAATAGAAACATGAATAAACCTTCTCTTCTTGTTAAATACCTAAATGGCATTTTTCATTAAGCAGTTGTCGGCAGAGCGTCAGGAACGCATGCAGTGGTGCACCGTTCAGTAAGAATGCAATGACGCGTACGGTGTCTTCTTCTACACCATCCATCCATCCATACAACATCGGAGTGCTCATCACGCTCTAGCACGTTCCGTCCATTAGCGATACTTAAGGAAATTTCGACCCCTCTCTCAAACAAGATCACCGCACACGCACACGCAAGGGAAGCTGCAACGTGAGACAACAAAACAGCAGAGCAACAAAAAATCCGCATGTCAGCGTGTTAGAAAACCATCTACATAACCAGCTTGTCGATGGAATTCTTAAATGGCAGCAGAAAAGCAACAAATGCACCAACACTCTTACCGGATTAATAGATTACTCACAGGCTCGTTAGAGAACGACTTGTTAATCTTTCCCATCACAAACACACTGTCCTGCAATGCTACCGGTACGAATGTACATTCATACATTGAAAACATGCACTTAAAGCATGCCGGTAGCCAAACCGCCAGACCAAACAACACGCAAGATCTCATAAAATGACATGAAACGAAAACCCGATTACGAGCGTCCGAGAAAAAATAGATATGCATCACAGCGCACCAAGAGCGCACGGGACGGGAAGGCTTTTGTCGTACAAATTGCCACAAACATGCCACAATCCTCAGTGTAGTTCAAACTTCAAAAGAGATTGTGAGAAGGACAGAGAGAGAGAGAGAGAGAGAGAGATACAGAGCGGAGAAAAACATCATCCAGCAAGGGAAAATTGGAAATAACACCGAGAAAAGTCCTCCTACCGCCAGCAAAAACAACGGGTGGCAAAGAGAGCGTTAAAAAAAGACTGAATTACACATATGGATACAAACGCTTAACAAAAACAAAACTCAAAAAACCGATCCTAAGAGCACGTGTTTATTTGCAAAAGACAACCCAAACGAACATTTGCTGTCCGGGGGAGGAGAGGCAGATTGAAGTTACGAGCAGGAGGAAGAAGGCATACATTTTCCCACATTAATTTAGTCTTATGTTTTTGCACTTTTTTGTGGCTCTGTCATGTTTTGTTCTCCTTCGCAGTGGTACCAATGTGGTAAGAGCACAAACCACACTGTGTCCAGAAGAACACTACTGGTCAAAGACCTTCCGCCATGAAAATTGCCCATCGCCACAGCAGCCATCGTGCCCATCGTACTGCTGGTGAAAAAGGGAAAAAGGAAAGAACAGGGGAAGATGCCTCACCCTTCAGCTTGTACGAGTCCGCAACACGCCAGTGCACATGCTGAAGGGTTGTTGCTGCCTGCCTTGTCTCAGCTGTGACAATTTTAGTTCGCATTCCGCTTTCATCGCTTCATCGGTACGTTTGCAATAAGCAGCAAATTATGATCGAGACGCGCGTGTTCTCTCCCTCGACTTGCGTTCACCATCGTACCAGGAAAGTGACTGGAGTCTCGAGACTAGAGCAGCAAAGCAAACTTATTATCATTCCATTTCGATCTGTTGCTGGTTATCACATTTATTGCCATGGAGTAGCAAACTGTTTTCAACAGGCTGATCGCCGCGACAGACAGTATTTTGGTGGCATTTGCAGCGTGATGCAATTTAGATAACAGGATCAGTAGTCGGTAGAACAATAATCGTACAATTTATGGATGCAACTACCAGGAAATGGTTAGCAGTTTTGTCATGTTCATTTTGGATGGGAGTTTAATCTAATGTGAACTGTGTAGAAAGGGCAATATTTGGTAATGGAAATTGACTAAATTTTGATAATCGCAAACAAGCAGAACATAACTATCCGATTTGTAAACCATACCATACTGATACAAAAAATGAAGGAATTACTGAAAATGACAAAGCAACCTTACTCTCTAGTATTGGCATTGAAATCAAATATGAACTAATTTTATTTAAATTCAAATCAGATATTGAATGTTAAACAGACTTAACTCAACAAATGTTTGGTATACATCTACATCTCAATATGGTAATCTCATTAGGAGGAAGAATTGGAAGCATTGGAAGAATGTGCAGGTATCGGAAATGTGCCCAATAGATCGTGTCACCTTAAGATTCGTTCAGGGGTATAACAGTTGATACAATATTTTATATCATTGCATTGTCATTGTCTTGAGGGCGGTCCCGTAGTACA